>PVJH01006147.1:0-104607 GCA_004026705.1 Nesogale talazaci
CCCAGGAGCGAGGGAGGGGCCTGTGAGCGAGAGAAGCGGGAGGGTTTCGAACTAGGACGCAGTCAGGGCAGCTGGCAAGCAGCAGCTCCTCCCTGGGGTGGTCGACTTCCCGCCCGAGGACAGCCAGGGACCAGCGGGTTCCCCACCAGGAGGCTGGCGGAAGGTCCCCCTCCGTGGAGGGACCGTTTCCCAGGCCTGAGGACACACCTCCCCCCATGTGCCCCTGGGCTCCCACCAGCCCATCTTCTCCCCAGAGGAGAGTCCGGCGGTGTGCTGCTGGCCCTGGCCAGGGTCCCGTGAGACCCGTGACGACGACCATCCTGCCCCCTCCCACAGGGGCCTCCCTTCCCCCCGGTTTGCTGTGTCCTCGTTGCTCTGCTTCTTTTCAATGTGTCAGTGCCTGGGGGGAGGGGCGGGGCACCCCCTCACGCCCCCCTGAACCTGACCAAAAGCCATGGCTGTCGCTTCCCCCCCTTTGTATGACGCAAATGCTCAGTACAGGTGTACCAAACCAACCACCACGACAAAGAAAAGACCTTGCGCAGCAGCTCTCTGTCTGTCCGTCCTCTTCTGTCTGTCCGCCCTTCCGCCATGACGGGAGATAAAGCCGGGAAGCGCACTCACCAACGAAGGGATGACTCGCAGAGCTCCAGGCCTTCCTGCGCCCTGCCCACCCCACCCCTTCCTCCACAAAGAACTTTCAGCTGTACCCTGACTTCTGGCCTCAACACTGTGGAAGCTACCTCCGAAATCAACCAAGGCCAGTGTCCAGGGCACTCCTCCCTCCTGCTCCCACCCCCGGGCCCCACTTCTGACCACCAACACCCCAGCTCCTCAAGCAAGGCAGGCACCCTGAGCTACGACTGAGTCACAAGCGTATGCCAATTGTCAGTTCCATATTGACAGGGTACCCAGCCTGGGCCAGGACACCACAGGGTTTCCTCCTGGATCCAGACACTTCCCAGGCTCTGGTGAGGAGTCAGGATTGAGCCAGGACCCCCTCCTTGCACCTTACACCGCCAGACATACAGCCTCCCTTCCTCACCTCTGGGCTCAACACCGTCACCGCTCACACATTGTCTCCCAGGCTCTACCTCTCCCTTGCCCCATCTTTTCCCCACCGCCCCCACCCCCATTCATGACTGCCATCTATTCCGTGCCCACTCCCAGCAATCCATAGGCAGGACAGAACTGCCCCTGTGGGTGGCCGAGCCGGCGATTGGTCTCAGGAGTAGAATGCCTCGCGGTTTCTAACTGCCAGTGGTGTGGTTCACAGCCCAGCACCTACCCGCCTCCCCACGAGGGGTCCCCCCCAAGACTCCTCTAAAAGGCAAATTTAACCAAGACACTCCCTCACCCAACACCCTTCGCTGTCTTACCAAGGCAACCCAGAGAGCATCAAAATGGATTAAGGGCGTGAGTGACGGGACCTTAACCTGTTAGCTAGGTCAGACTCACGCCCACCTTGTGGCCCAAGCACATGGGTCACCCCCCACCCCCACCATGCTGGTATGCTGTGTAGTCAGCCCAGTACCCTAGGACTCCTCTGTTTTTGAGAGTTGGCCCCCGCATCCCCTGCTCTGAGATGCCCTCGCCGACACCACTGCCTGTTCTCCTGGGACCATGTAGGGTCTGCTGCCAGGCTGCTCCCAAGACACACATCGCGACCCAGGCTTGGGTGGGCTCCGCAGTCACCCTGAACAAGCTGCCATGTGCAGGGGCTTCTCCGAAATTTAGCCCGAAAAGTGAAGGGCCTAATCCCTCCCTTGTGTGCCCTGACACTGCCCCTCCTGCAGTTCTTCCTAGCCTGTCCAGGACCCTGTGAGCAGCAGAGTGCCTGAGTTCTCCTTGGATCAGAGGAAACTCTGTACAGACCGATGCTAATCCCTTGTTCGTTGCTAATTACAAATTGCCACCAGCACAGCTGCTTCAGAACCACACGCACTGATTATCTCACCGTGTCTAGGGGCCATGAGTCCACCCAAGGCTGATCCGGATCCTCTGTTTCAGGGTTTCTCACAGGACTCAAATTATAGTGCAGAGTTGGGGGACAGGGGGTGCAGTCTTATCTGAAAGTTCGACTGAGAAAGAATCTTCTTCCAAGTTCAGAGGGCTATTGGCCGAGTCACTCCCTGTTGGACTGGGAGTTTCCATTCTTTGAGGGCTGTTCGCTAAAGGCAGCAGCCCACAGTTTCTTGCCTCGTGTGCCCCTCCACCAGACAGCTCACAGTGGCAGCTGGCTTCAGGGTGAGGGAGCCAAAAATGCCACAAAGAGGTCTGTAACAGAAACAGCAAGCTAGAAGCTACGATCTTGGGTTGCCCGATTCTGACAGTTACGTCACGTCTCCTTTGCCACTCTGTTGCTTAGAAGTCATGGTTCCTGCCCACACTTAAGGGGAGAGGATTACAGGAGGGTGTGGATGGCGAAGAGGGATGGCGGAGGTGGAGGAATGCAGCGGTTTGTGGGATCATTGGGAACAGCTTACAGGCTGCCCACCTAGGAGGCTGAGGTGAAATTCCTCCATGCCGACATAGCAGCTGGGACCAAGCAGAACCTCCGAAGAATCACAGCCCCAAACTTCTTCAGTCCCAAGAGGTGAGAGAAGAGCCCCAGATCCGGGGCAGCAGACACTGGCAAACTCCCCAGGGCTTCTGCAAACTTGAGGTGATTCTCTTCCAAAGGCGAGTTGTTGAACGAAAGAGAGCACGAGGCCTCTGGGTCTCCCTGAGAGACCATCCGGGGGCTCCTCCCAGCACCCTGACATGGTCCTTCTGAGAGCCCACTCTGTCCTCACTAATCTGACCCAGAGACTTCTCCCCTTTCTCTCCTCTCTGCTCCATGGCATCCACAAATACCAGCCTAGTCCCCCTGGGCCCTGTTCACCACTCAGCAAATATCAGCATCGTGAAGGTCTCCTCCGAAGAGACTTCTTACGTTAAATAAAGTACACTTCCTCAACACTTCACACCGTGGATGCAAACTGCCGGGCCCCTTCCATCCAGGCATCTGCCTCGAATGGAGCAGACAGCAGACCAGTTACCCACCATCGTTTGCACAACAGGCGCTTAGGGGACAGCTCCTTGGGAGGGGCGACATCTGAAAGGAGCCTTAGGAGGGGGGAGGGAAGAGTCTTATCTGGTGGGGGGTATCTAGGGCTAGCTAGCATGAGCAGGGGAGAAGAGAGTCTGCACGTGGTGGGACAGGGGAGCGGAGACACGGTATTTGCAGGAAGGGATGGAGGGCTTTCTGAAAAGAGACTGGAGAACTTGAACAAGGGTGCAGACTCCCCAAGTCTTCACTTTTCACCTGGGCTCTACCTGTAGCCTATGAGGAGGCACAGCACCATCCGATGTGCCTCTTGGCAAGCCTGTGTGGAAACGGGAAGGAAGGAGGCAGGCACGGCCCATGCCATGTCCGATTCACACCTGATGAGGCCTGACCTCTCAGCTAATGGCAACGGGAAAGCCGGGAGAGTGAGACCCACAAAGCACGCTCACTGCCCTCCACTCCGTGCTGACCCCTTGCCACCCCCTGTGGGGTTTCAAGATGGCAGCTGTCCACAGGAGTAGAAAAGCCTGCCTCTCTCCCCAGGAGCGGCTGGTGGTTTAGAACTGGCGTCCTTGTGGATCGCAGCCCACAGCGTAACCTCTAGGCCAACAGGGCTCTTTGACTGTGGTCAGGTGCCATCCAGCCTATTCCAACTCCAAGCAAGCCCACATACAGCAGAGCCACAGCCCTGTGCCCCCCTCACAGCTGTTCTCATGGGCAAACCCATGGTTGCAGCCACTGTGTCCATCCACCCCGTGGGGTCTTCCTTGTCCCCCCACGATCTTTAACTTGACGGAGCACCATGCCCTTTTCTGGGGACTAGTCTTTCCTAAGTCCTTGAGAGGAGACCTCACTGTCCTTGCTGCAAAGGCACCTTCTGGCGGTACTTCTTTCGAGAGAGGTGTGTTTGTTCTTTCTCGCACACCACCGTTCTTTCAGCGTTCTTGGCCAGCACCACACCAGCATCCCATGGCATCCGTTCTTCTGAGGGCTTCCCTACTCACTGTCTAACTTGCACCACATGAGGACATAAAACCAGAAACTCCAGCCCACTGCTGGGGAGCTGAGGCTGACCTGTAAAAACTGGGTAGGACTGGCTCTGTGAGTTTCCGACACCAGAACCCTTCATCTTTCCCCGAAGAAACAGCTGATTTTGAACCGCTGACCTTGCCATGAGCAGTCCAATGCCTCAGGGGGGCAAATTTGGGCGTGGAGCATGGAGGAGAGAGGGTCCAGGTAGGTTCACGCCTGGGCCTCCCTGTCAGAAAGTGCATTCTCCAAGATCTGGAGGATGGTAGGAGCCCGCCTGGAGGAGATGAGTTTGGTTTGGGCTGCTGGGTTCAAGGTGCCTGAGGATGAACCCAGTAGGCAGATTGCTCTCCATGTTGGCACCCCCGCGAGCAACACAAACAGCACTGTATGACACCCCCAAATGGAGTGCTGTCTTGACTGCACAACAGGGGATCAAGGCCCAGGAAATCAAGAAATCCGGAGAAGGAAGGGAATTTATAGCTGAAGCCACCTTCCACGCAGCACGCATACTTCATCTGCTGTGAGTCCCACTCGGTCAAGCTACTTCCCTCAGAGCCAGGAAGCTCCTTATACGTAGCCGCAGCCGGACAGGTTCCTTCTTTCTCCTCACCCCAATGCTGCCAGGAGGCAGGGGGTTAATGCAGGCTCCTCCAGCACCTCTTTAATTGACTCCCATCCCGGCTTCCAGGCCACTCACTTAGCACTTGTAATTAATTGGGGCTTCTTGCTTGATCTGAAAGATGATTTGCTACCCCCTGAGGACAATGTTTTCTCAGCTGGGATTCTCTGACTGGAGACAGCTCTAAATGCCCAGCTCTCCCCAGGCAAAGACCCGCAGAGGAATGCAGACGCCATCCCCTCTCTCTGCGTGAGCTCAGACTGGCCACTTCCCTCTCCACAGTGTGGTTGTCTCAGTCTCAGGGAACAGGCTCCGTCAGTGGGGGGAGTCGCTTCCTGGACTCCAGACCCAGGGCACCCACCCAACGCTGGTTCAGGCCTCATCATCCCCAGTTTGTGGCCACCTCAACTCTCTCTTTTTTTTTTAAGAGAGTATTCTCTCTCTCTTTTTTAAAGTTCATTTTATTAGGGACACTTGGAGCTCTTATAACAATCCATACATCAATTGTACCAAGTATATTGGTACATATGTTGGTATCATCATTTTCTAAACATTTATTTTTAATTCAAGTCCTTGGTGTCAGCTCCTCTTTTTCCCCTCCCACCTCCCCTAACCACCCTCATGACCCCCTGATAAATTGTAAATAATTTTTATTATCATATCTTACACCGACTACTGCCTCCCTTCCCCCCACGGCGTCTATTGTTTGTCCCCCTGGGGGTGGGGGAGTAATGTGTGCATCATTGCGATTGGTTCCCCCTTCCTTCCCTCCTCTCCTTCCGCCCCCTCCTGGTATCTCTACTTCCATTTCTGTTCCTGAGGGGTGTATCCGACCTGATTCCATGTGTCATGAGCGCAGATCTATTCCAGTATACATGCTCCAGTCTAGCCAGAACTGAAAGACAGGACTGGGACCATGATAGTGGGGCATAAAAAAGTCTCAAAGAATCAGAGAAATATTGTGTGCTTTATCAGTGCTACACTGTGCCCTGGTTTACCCATCCCTGCCTTGTAAATCTTCTGTGAGGGAATGTCCTATTGTCTACAGATAGGTTTGGGGTCTCTGCTCCAACCACCCTCATTATCAACAATATGTTTTTGTTTATTTTTTTTTGTTTGGGGTCTTCTGGTGCCTGTTAGCTGATCCTGTAGACTCCTCATGATCACACAGACTGGTGTGCTTCTTCCATGTGGGTTTGTTGCTTCTCAGCTAGATGGCCACTTGTTTACCTTCAAGTCTTTCAGACCCCAGACGCTATATCTTTTGATAGCCAGGCACCATTAGCTTTCTTCACCAATTTTGCTAATGCACCCATTTGTCTTCAGCAATCATATCAGGAGATGAGCATCACAGAATGCCAGGTTGCTAGAACAAAGTGTTCCTGTATTGAGGCAAGGCTTGAACAGAGACCCAAAGTCCATCAACTACCTCAATGTATTGCCATATAAATATATGTGCATATGTCAATACCTCCATTTTTATGAATTGATGTATTTACACATATACACTCCTATGTTTATACTTCTATCCATAGCTTTGCAAGGGGGGACAGGAGGAAGGTAAAGAAAACAGAGGAAAGATCTGATACTCTCTTTGAGAAGCAGTTGGCACAAGAGAGAGGAGGGAGGGCAAGTCAGGAAGCCTCACCTGCTAAGCGTCTGCTTTATGCCAAACCCCACAGCTAATTGCATGGATGGCACCCCCTCTCTTCCTCCTGACAGGCCTCTGTGGAGGCAGTACTATCCCCATTTGACACATGAGAAAGCCAAGGCTCACAAGTTAGGGGTGAGAATGAAGGAGCTCTTTAGATTCAGGCCTGGCTTGAATGCCAAGTCTCTCTGTCTGGTCTTCAGCAGCAGACTCAGCTGCTCTGAATTTCTGGTTTGTTTCCCAATTCAAGACAACGGACACAATAATGCCAAGCTCTCCCCACCCCGACATACACCCAGGTGCAGTGGTTAAGTGCTCAGCTGTTGACTGAAAGATTGGCAGTTCAAACCTACAAGCTATTCATTCCCCAGGAGAAAGACGTCCGGCTATGAGGATTGACAGCCTCGGAAGCATTATGGGCAGTTCCACTCTGTCCTCTAGGGGGTCATTATGAATCTGCATCAACTCTGTAGCAGTGGATTGGGTTTGGTCAGTACACACACACACACACACACACACACACACACATCACGAGCTCAACAGATAACAGCTCATAGCATTAATCTCTCCACCCTACCTAAAGAGTTTGCACCTCCACACCTGGGCTTCTCCTGCCTCCCCAGAGAAGGCTGGAACCTGGCGCGGGTGCCCGCTCCTGCCTGCTCTGTCCTCCCCAAGGCCTTCCCTTGCCCGCCTTTGGCTCCAGCAGCTGGAGGCTCCCTGGCTGCCAGCCCTAATCAGTAGCTCCAGCCGAGACCTCAAATTGATTTGCCATCGTTTAGCTGGGAAGCAAGAGCTCTTCTTGACTCGCGGCCAAAATCCATTCTGTGATAGCAAAGTAATCACCTCCGTGGCGGGTGTCCAGAGTGCTAAATAGAGATCCGGGACAAAAAGTCTCCATCCGACCACCCGGGCCGGGCCACAGCCCATCCCGCCTTCTGCAAAAGTGCAGATGCTGTGCACCTGCTCGTGATTGGGGAGTCCCCAAACTCCGGTGCCCCTGGGGTCTCTAGTCTTTATGCACAAGGCCTGGCTACACCCAAGTGCGTGGACACCATGCCTTGTGCACTTTTGTAGTCCACAGCCCTTTACCAAGCACCCACCATGGGCCCCGGGGCAGGGGTGGAGGGAGTTAATATGCTCTGCACTCCAGCCGGAGGCTGCACCTCCAAAGAAAGTCCTGGTGATCTACCGGCTGAATTCAGCCGAAAACCTTAAGGAGCACAGCGGTGTTGAACATGCGGGCGTCTCCCTGATTCCCCATCAAACACAGGCGAGGCTTTCCTCCATTTCCTCGGTGCCTGCTGGAGCTCCTAATCAGCGAAGAACTAACTACCTTCGTGGAATGGACATGCTTCTCCATGTGAGACGGCACCACGTGCTGCAGAAGTCACATGTGACCAAAGACACGTCTGCAGGCCACCCTGACCCCAATGTATCCAACCTGCCCCATCTGTTGCTGGCCAGCCTCTGAGCCCGGGCCACACCCAGACTGCATCTTCTCAGCCATACAATGGCTTCTGCCATGGTCGCACCAGAGACCCACCCCTGACCACACACTAAGGCAGCATCCATCAACCACAGAGTAAACCCGGATGGCAGGCACGGCCCTCCGTCTGTCTCTAGAATCCCTGCCCATTGGCTTGGTCCCTAAACTCTCTCATGAACCTAGGGGGTTTCTGGGCTCCTCTTCCCCCTCAGCACTTCCTGTGGGCAACGAAGCCGCTCTGCAGATCTCAGCTTAGCTCTACTTTCCACAACGTTCCCTCCAGAACCCCGCTGGGCTTTCTAAGGATTTTTACTATGAGTATTGAGACGCACGCGAAGACAGATGGGCTAAGCAGATGGGGAAAGCCTCCGGTTGGGAAGGATATTGAAGAAGGGGTCCTCAGTGAGCAGCCAACCTCACCCCCTCATTTTACCACAAGGCAGAGAGCAGCTAAGCAGTAACTCGCTCAAGGTCACATGACAAACTCTCAGCAGATTCCTGTGCCCCTCCCAACGGAGGGCTCTCCCACCACCCTGTCCTGCCTCCCTATGATCAGGAAGGAGCCCGGCTGTGGCCTGTACATAAGCACACGCCAAGACTCTGTCTTGATCTTCAATTCCTGGCCTCTAAGGCCCTCCATTTCCTCTAATGGTTTCAATGTCTTTGAGAAGCTGCCCCAATCACACCTAAGCAACAGGTAATGCTGGTGAGGTAGCTCTTGAGGGGGGGATGGCCAGACCAGACAGACCCATCTCGTGCAGCCATCTCATAGTGACCACCTCACGATGATATGGCCCAAGTCCTCGGGGAATACGCAAGGCCTCCATGAGCTGTCTGGGTGGTGGAGCGTATTGAGCCAGGTGGGGAGGCCGGTGCGTCCCTTTGGGGGACATGGAAGCTTCATGTTGGGATCCCTCCGAGGCCTTGCCCCGCACATCTCTGCCTCACTGCACCTGTAGCAACAATAGAACTGTCATTGCCTTTGTCGCTTAGGACTCTTGCAAATGACGGAACCCCAGGGGAGCCTGCAAATCAGGAGAGAGGTTGTCCTGGGTGGGGGCCAGCACCCACTGCTACGGAGCCCGCTGTAATTCATCACTACCCTAGAGAGACTCTCCAGGGCTTACAACCTTTCTGGGCGCAAACGAGCTCACCTTGCCCCTGAGGAGTAGCTGGAGGCTTTGAACCTACGACCTTGAACTTTAGCGGTCCAACACAGAGCCGCTGGTGCCAGCATTGCCTTAACAGTGGAAGAGAACGAACCAGAGAGGCAGCGTGTGAAAAGGACTTGTCGCAACACTGCTGGCTCTGCGGTGGAGGAAGGGAACCATGAACTGAGGAAAGTGGGCAACTTCTAGAAGTGGCCAATGGAAGGGAGATAAAGCTTCCCGCAGGAACCCCACAATGGCTACCCCCTCTTCTTGGTTTAGCGAGACCTGTCTTGGGTTCTAAGGAGCCCTGGTAGACAGTGGCTCTGGGCTGGACTGCTAACCACAAGGTTAACAGTGGGAAACCAGCAGCAGCCCCAAGCAAGTTCTGGTCTGTCCTGCAGGGTGGCCGTGAGTCAGAATTGACTTGATGGCAGGGAAAGGGAATGCTGGACTCTAACCTCTAGCAGCGTAAAATGATTAATGTATGTGAAGTCAGTAAGTGGGTGACAGCTTGTTACAGCAGCTGGGAGAAACTAAGATGCATGTCCAAAGATCCTGATACTGGCACGTGTGGAATGAGTGGGCATTTCCCTGATTACTGCCACGCCAGCAACCGAAAGATAAACAAGACACCCAGCCCCAGCCCTCCAGGCTCTCACCGTCCTCTTGGGCCAGGGGCTGGTCTGCAGTCGACTCCAGTGCCATCTTCGATAAGCACTGTGATCCAGAACCCTGCAGGATGCTGAGAGGACTCCGTGGGAGGGAGGGAGACGTGTTCAGAGGTGAGCATTTTCCGGAGGAATCAGAGCTGAACTCACTCTTGAGTTAGCTGAGACCTACAAGCAAGAGCAGGAGGAAGACAAGCAGGCAGCAGAGACAGACTCAGAAGTGTGGAGGCATGTGGTGCACTATGGGAACAGGGGCATGGGGGCTGAGGAGGACACGGGGGCCGTGGCTGGAGTTGGGGTGAGGCCGTGAGGGGAGTGAGGGGAGTGAGAACTTCCTCATTGGGACTTTGGAGAATTTCAAACTGGGGAGAAATGTGATGGGCAGTGGAAGGAGAGCAATGTGGAGATCAGGAAGGAGTCCAGGAAAGCAGAGAAGGTACCTGTGGACGAGGGCGGCGGCAGCAGTGGGGGTGGCGTGGAAGTGACCCCTAGGGCTCAGGAAGACTACTAACTTGTGCTTAGTAGTCCAATGTGTCATCTTCTCCACCACCACAGCTACTAGAGAGTGTGAGAGCTGGAAGCAGGACTTTGAGTCTCTGCTGATGGACATCCAAGTCCTACGAGCTGATGGCCCAAAGGGTGGAGGGGGGTGGGGGTGAGGCGGAGAACTGGAAAGCTGGGTCGCTTCAGAAAGCGTTATCTGCAGGGAGAAAGAGGACTCTGCCATCTGCAATGTCCACTCGGAAAGCTGCCCAAGACCCACATACAATGAGCGGGATTCTCAGCCACAAAGACAAAAAGATATCACAGCCCAGCTGCCAAGGTAGCAAGCAGCACCCCTGCATGGTGGAGAGGCCCAGAGACAAGCTGCCTGCACCCCCAGAACATCATCCCTGCTTGGCTTTCATCACTGCCTTACGCCTCCCCCATAAAGTGAGGCCAAGGGGGTTCCCCAGTCCAGGCACAGCCAGCCCCCAGCCCCCACAACCCCCACCAGTCATTTTCCTCCCTCTCTGGGCCACCAAGTTCCCGGTCCCAGGGAGCATTTAATAACTGGCTGCCAAGTCCCCTGGGGACAGCCTAATGAAGCTGCCACCCTGCCTCCCGCCTCCTCTGAGGCCTTGGTTTCTGCATCCTGTCCTTCCCTGCCTACTCCCACCCCTTCTGTCCCTCTCCTCAACCTCCTACCTTCCCACTGAAGCAAGTAGGACTTGGGGCCACCCTCTGGTCCCCAAATTGTTAGGCTGTGGATCAGAAGGGGAGCGCCAGGCTCTGGGAGAGGATGCTCGATGAGGAGGCTGTCAGACTTGAAGATTGGGGGCAGGAAGGGAAGTCCCTGCCTCCACTTTCAAATCAGAGTGTCCTCCAAACATCTGCAGAGCGGCTGCTGAAGACACAAATGATTCTGGAGTGCCTCAGGCTGCACCTGCCTCTCCCTGGTGCCCAGACATCCTGGAGTGGAAACAACAGGGACGTTGGATTTCAAGAGACTTAGGGGGACCTTGAGCTCCCAGTCAGGTGACACTGGGAGACGTGTCCTAACTTCCCAGCAATTGGGCCCCTTATCCCTCTCCCGCCCCCACTCCCAGGCAGAGAAGATGAAAGGGGAACATGTATGTTGCGCATTTGCCCTTGTACCTGGTGAACAGAAATGTAATAAACAACAGGTCAGAACGTTGCAAATTGCATTCCTTGGCAAAGAGCAGTGGTCCAGTCCGGAGGTGGTGGTTGCCCTGGAAACACGGGTTTCGCGGCACAAAGGGTCAATACGTGGCATAAGGACTACATTCACCTCTCTGGCTTCCCCTAGGGCTGGTTTTGTCCTTGTTCATAAAACCCTCTCCCTCTACTGCTTAGGGTATCCATTCCTGAGAACTTCATCAGACATAGGCTTGATGAGGTTGGGTCCTCGAGGTATAAAAACTCAGATCCTTTTCTTTTCTTTTTTTTTTTTGCCATGCTTCCTTTCCCCCAAATCACAGTCAAACCCCCTCAGAGGGGTGAAGTCAAGATAGAGACTCTCCCTCACCCATCAGCCCATCCTGATCACAGCTCCGGGGCTGCTACACTTCTTTGCTGCTTCCTTCACTGCAATGTCCTCTCCTAGCGCCTCTGAAAGGGCTTTCCTGACAGTGCCCTGTGCCTCCCTCAGCTTGGGTTCACACAGAGCCCGTGACAGACTTCAGGCTCCCTCAGACCAGGCAGTGGGCTCCGCTGGAGTTTGGTAAGGAATATCTGCTCAACTTGTCAGTCAACCGTCTTCCCTTCTCCTGGAAACAGCACCCCAACATGACACTGGGGGTCCATTCCTCTCCCATTCTCAGCAAGTAACTCTAGATAGCCCAGCTTCGGGGCTATCATGTGATGTAAACCCAGGACTGAGCAGCTTGAAGGCCCCAAATCACAATGATTCGCTCAGGATGGTCATGTGATGCATTCAGCTACGGGGCCCTGTGACCCAAGGCTAGTCTTGTTTCCTCAGTGACTGATTCAGCAATGGTTTTGTGATTGGTGCAGGAATGGTCATGTGACTCCAATCTGCCCAGTGAAAGCCCTGCCTGGGACTGGAGCTGGGGAAGGGTTGAGAAAAGGACTTCCAGTCTGCACTGTAGTGTCTGAAGTTCCTCACGTTTTGAGAGGAGAGACCACAGGTTTAGAGTCAGACCAAACCAGATGTGATCGTGGCTCTGCACAACTGCGAGCTTGACCTTGGGTAGCTCACAGCTTCAGAGATTCCATTTGAATCTCACTGGTGTGGAGTTCATATCTGCAGGCAATGGCAAATCTGGCTGCAGGCCAGGACACTGCATGCTACTCCAAGAAGAATGGATGCATTTGAATTGTGGTACTGGTGAAAAATATTCACACTATCGTGGACTACAAGAACAACAGCAAAAATGTGTGTTGCCAAGGTCCATATGGAAGAGCACACCAGCCTGTGTGATCATGAGGTGTCGATGGGATCAGGTATTGGGTATCTAAGACCTAGAACAAAATCATACCCAATGTGTGGGAGGCACATGGAGTGGAGATCCAGTACCCATTTGTAGACAGTTGTATATCCCCTCACAGAGGGATCACAGGGAGGGGATGAGCCAGCCAGGGTGCAGTACAGCACAGATGAAATACACAACTTTCCTCTATGTCCTTGGTGCTTCCTTCCCCCCTGCCCCCCCCCCAACTATCATGGCTCAGTTCAGTCTTACAAATCAGATTAGACCAGAATATGCATGCACTATGGCGGTCATGTGCTTATGTTAATTTCATGATGGAGATGTAGGGGTGGAGTCTAGCATGTTAATCTGGAGATAGCCAATGAATAGCCAATGAGGGGATGGCTTTCTCATGAGACTTCTGGGAAATCTCGCGATATTTCCTTCATGGAGATGAGAAGCTATCTCCCCAGTTGTTGGGAGTTAGTTTCAGAGACAATTAATCATGGATAAGATAAGATGGCAGCATCTGAGGAGCTGGAGAAGCCACACGGCTTGGCCCTGATGGAGCCAGACCTCTGAAGCTGGAGAAGCCACATGGAGACCCTTGCCAGTGATGAGTTACTTCTGCCACCATTGGATGCTGTTAATGGACCCTGATCCCTGGAAGCGAGGAGCCATGGGGAGACCCCTGCCAGCACCAGGATTCTGCACCCACTGACCCGTGACTTCGTGAGTCAGAAGGAGACGTTAGCACATGGGCTAATATCGGACTAATGACTTTGAACTGGACTGGGTTGGGTCGCGTTCTCAGTGTTCCATTCCTTTTGTACATAAACCCTTTCCCTATATCCATATGTGCGTCTATGAAATTTGTTCCTCTAGTCTACCCGGACTAACACATGCACACTGCTACGGATAAGAGTCTGAAACACAGGGAATTCAAGATAGATAAGCCCCATAAGGCCAACAATGAGAGCAGAAGTACCAGGAGGATTAGGGGAAGGTGGGGGGGGGGGGAGAGGGTAAATCAATGACATGGATCAACCTACAACCCCCTCCCAAGGGGACAGATAAAGGAAAAGTGAGTGAAGGGTGATGGAGAACAATGGGAAATAATAATCTATAAAATAGCAGCATTTCTGAGGGGGGGTGGGGGAGGGAGGAAGTGAGAAGATGATGGTTTGAAGATGATGATGGTGGCATATGTGCAAATGTGCTTGACACACTGGATTGTGATAGGAGATGTAAGAACCCCCAATACAGAAAGAAAAAAGAGCTGTATGATTTCCCAATTAAATGATCTTTTAAAAAAATGTGTGTGTTGCAAGAAGTATGGCCAGAAAGAACGGTCCCTGGAGAAGGGCATCATGCTTGGTAGCAGATGGTCAGAAAAAGAGGAAACCCCTCAGTGAGATGGGCTGAAGAGGTGGCAACAGCAATGGGAGGAGGCCGAACCCTTGTGAGACTGGCGGCACTGGGCAATGTTCCGTTCTGCTGTATGTCCACTAGGCGAGTCGGAACCAGCTTGGTGACCTAAGAGCACCACGATGCCTCTATCTTATGAATGCCTGCTGAGTCTTCCAACCCCGCTCCACACCATCCCCAAGTAGACTTCCACTCTGCACCGCGTCGTCCCCACAGCGATCATGCAGACTGAGCACTTACGCCGTGCCAAGACTTGTGCCATCGCCTCTAACCTGTGCAAATCCCTTAAGCAGGGTCTGAAAGAGCTCCAGTTTGCAAATAAGAGATCAGCATCTCAAAGAGCTTGACTTACTCAAGATCTCCTCCTCCACTGTTGCTTCATTTTGCTCTACCCCCACCCCACCCCAGGACCGTGAAGCCTCTGGACAAGGGCTTGGCACATGGTCATCCATGCTTTCCGGTCCATGTACCTCAGGGCCTTTGCCCAGACCAGTGCACCGACTACCAAAACAAACTCACAAACACCTGCTTTATGGCACAAGGCTCCGCCCAGCAGTCTCCCTGGGATAAATCAGAGAGACGAACTCTTGTACTCTTGGGGGCCCACTGGAATTCGGTAGGGGTGGGGCAGCTGGAAAGAGAAGTTCATGGTAAGCCCTGCTCTCCAAGTTCTTCTCTACCCGTTCGGAAATGTCTGTTAGCCACTTATTAAGTGATCAAAGCAGAGTCAGAACCTATTATAATTGATGGGGAGGTTAAAGAAATATTCACACATGTGTGTACTGGAGTTTTTGGTGGGGAGTGTCGGTCAGAGTGGATGAAAGTCGATCTAGGAGTTGAACTTCTCATCCTGCAGGGTTTTTGTAGTGTTTTGATTTCAAACCCTGCAAGAGTGTATGGTCTACTTAAAAGAAACCCAAACTTACAAATAACCAAGAGAGGAGCCTCACACATCCCCAGATGATTTTTGTCATGCATAGAGAGGGATCGACTAGGGGGGCTGAGTTTTGCAGAGAAAGCAGACCACAGGAGTTTCCTGTAAAACTCCTTGTTTTTTAAGACAGCCACAATAACTAGACTTCATCAGTCCTAAGAAACACAGATTTGCACCTAGTCCTGTCGTTGAAGGCCGGGGTGTGCTTTATAATTACTGGCCAGAGCTTGTAGATTTTTTTTGTGTAGTGACCCAAACCTAGCCAGGACTGTTGTCTTTACACTGATTTGGACTCATGGTGACCCTCAGGGATGGAGTAACCCTGCTCCCCCGGGTTTCCCAGGCTGTACAGCTCTCCAAATTAGGCAGCTCCATCTTTCCCCCACAGAGCAGCTGGTGGGGCTGAACCACGGACTCTTGTTAGGAGCCGACTGCTGGCAGGCCTCCTCCAGCCCCACCCAGGGAGTCCTGAGGCAAACCTGGCGGAGGAAATGGTTTGGAAACAAATTGAGGGCAGAGTCAAAGGGGAGCTTCCTAGATGCTCCCTGGAAACCTGTGACAAAAGTCCACTCCCTGGAGCGGACCTTTCAAAGGGTCCCATGACCTAGAAGAAGTCATTCAGGAAGCAGCTTTCATAATGCCTGGGCCAGAAGACAGTGACTCTGTCCAGCGTACCAACAAGAGATCAACAGGAGGAAAAAGGGGCCGGCAAGCCCGTTGAGAGCAAGTCAGGGAGGTGAGCCCCGTCTGTCCCTGTTCTGCTTCTGACCCTGTGTGCAGAGAAATCCATGTTTCCAGAGCAACCACGCTCTCTCAGTTGCAACTGGATCTACGCTCGTGGCTAATGGATGGAGAACATGCAGGGCAGCTGGACTGGGACCAGGCATTTCTCACCCATGGCCTCGCCCAACCCTCACAGAGAGAATCCCACCTGCTCCTCCGATGTGAATGCTGGTGGACTACAAAGGCTCAGTGACCACGGGAAACTCTCCCCAAGCTCACACAAACATTTCATCAGCTTTATCAGTCTCTCCAGCTTCTACATTGACCCCCTCCCCTCTTCAACAAAGGAAGGAAATACATCCCGCTTACAACCCAGTGACCCCCAGGATGGGGATGGGGGAAAATTCAGCTTGTCTCTAGGCAACCACCCTGGCATGTGCACGTAGGCTGGGCAGCCGCCCCTGAGTTTAACACGTGCCCCACCTCATTGACATCCTGGAGCTGGAGTGGAAGAGAGAGGAAATGGAGCTCAGGTCTCCACCAGCGTCTGCTTTGTCCTTTGCCTCTACAGATTTTCATCGGGGAATCTTCTCTTCACTTCAGAGGAGCTGACCCCTGCCCCCACCTCCCCACTACACTCTCAGAGTTGTAGGGATGGATGCACGGTCTAGGCCCTGCCCTTTGCCCCTGGGATAGACCTTAGAGCTGTTCAAAGACCTATTTCTGCTGCTCTCTTTCTGCAGCAGTATAGCCCCAGTGAGCTGTGAGTCAGGGTTGTTGGGTACTTCTTTATCCCCTCGTTTGGATCCTTAGCCTGAGAGCCATGCAGGAGAAAATCCAGATGAAGGGATGAAGACACTGGGGGCTTGAGTACCTGGAAGCATCCTTTCCAGAAGCTAGGATTCCTAATGATGTGAAAACATGCTTCCATCAAAGTTCTTGAGTTGAACTTCTTGTGATTTGTGAACGCCCTCGAGTAACCACTTGTACCTTGGAGTCCTGATCCATAGCCAGAGCCCCTGGGTGGTGGACCAAATTAAGCACTAGGATACGAATCCACCCTCGGTAAAAAGGACTGACAATCCACTTCCAAATGATGACAACCTGGGCTGACATGCGTGGGTTGGGCCCAAGTTGGAGGTGGCTTCATAGCAACTGATTTGGTTTGGTGTTTCCATTAGCGAGAAACGAGCTGGTGTCAATCCATTGATTCTGACTCATAGCAATGCCATAAAACAGTAAAAGTGCCCATAGGGTTTTCAAGGCTGTAAATCTTTACAGAAGCAGACAGCCACATCTTTCTCCCAAGAAACAGCTCAAGGGTACAAGCGGCCTAACTTTCAAGGAAGAAATGAACACTTAACCAGGAAATTGCTAGGGTTCCTTCTAAGAATGGAAGTTAGCCATAATTTACAGCTAGTGAAGGAGACTGAGACACCATCCAGACCAGGTCAGGAATAAAGGACCCATTACCCAGCTTCAGAAAGTGCCACCGTCAGACAGCCCCTGGCAGAAGAAAGGCACTTCACCCAATGCCCTGCCCCATTATCAATGAAATGGTTCACTCGTGCAGTTGTAGATGTTGGCAAGTTGCAAGTCCATAGATCAGAAGTCTGGATGGAGGCTTCTTCTGATTCGGGCAACTGGAGGGGATGATTGCCTCAAGACTGGAGGTCATGTGGCCATCTGCTTACTACAGAGAAGAACGAATGCAAGGGCAGCAAGTAAGAGGGAAGGCTGTTGATTCAACTGCTGCAGAGAATCAGCAGGCTGCTAGCTCAAATCCAAAGAACCAAAAGTCAAAATATGAACCAGAGACAGTACCCAGATCCAGCAAAAATCAGGACAGCTGGAGTAATCTGCCTTTCAGTTAATTAGATTTCCATAGCAGAGCTCATCCAAAGGGGTATTCTGTTCAATGAGATTCCATCCTCTGGGTAACTACATCCTGACTGCCAAGCCACCGGGAGTCACAGCTCAGCCAGGTTGGAGCACAATCCAACCCTCCCAGAAGAAGGTCTCTAGGTTGAAGTCCCACTCTTCACATTGTATCTCCAGATTCAACTGACACTTCTGAGCCTGCAGACGTGGCCCCACTCTTCCCTCCTGCAGACTTGTACTCAGGACACTTGCTTGAAGACTAGTTAGAGATCTCTCCCTTGAAAATCGGTCGGTCTTCTCCCTATTGCCTCCGGGTCTGCCCTCCATTTCTCCTTCTGGCCATTTGAACAATAAGGAGGTTGAACCCCACATCAATCCTGTGGTCATCAAGCTGATTCTCATCTCACAGACGCTCTACTTGAGCTTTCCCTGTAGGATTTCCAAGGTTGCAACTTTACAGAAACAGACAGATTCATCTCCCTCCCTCAGCATCCCCCCCCCACCCCCAGTGGGTTTGAAACACCAACCTTTGGATTAGAGACGGGATTCTTTAAATACTGCACTGCCAGTGCTTCTCAGGAAGGGTTCAGTGACAGGATACATTGGCGGAAGGGGGTGTTGAGATTGATAAAGAGTAGAGTTACACCACAAAGGGGCTGCGAGACCTGTCACATGTCACAGCAGGAACGTGGCACTGAATTCTAAGGGTATTTGGTTGGAAAATGGAGCCCCGGGGTGTAATGGTTATGCATTGGGGTGTGCTATGCATGGGCAGCAGTTTGAAACCACCAGCGTCTACATGGGAGAAAGATTGGGCTTTTTACTGTGAGTCGGCATTGACCTCTTGGCAGTGAGAGTGGATGAAGAAGACCAGAATGTAAGGTTAGGTCATGGAGCATGTATCAGTTTGGAAACATTCTCCCAGGATGTAGGATTTAGTGAACACATAACTATCCCCAAGAAGATGGTGCAGGAGGGAATCAAAGAATAGAATCCATGTCTAAATGGTACATGTTGATACTGTGGCATTGGTATACACTTTTCAGTATGTATGCTCAAAAACAACAACCATGAAATAAATTTTTTTAACTTTAAAAAAAAAGAAGATAGTGCAAAATCATTACTGAAGTGACTCCTAGAATGGAACAAGCCATAGCCCACACAGAGTGACAGCTGCCATGGTAGATGGTAGAAGATGGGAACAAACAGTTCAGAGCAGTGGGGATACTAGATTAAAGATACTATGTAAGAGGGCAAGAGTGCATTACATGGGAGGGCCCAGAGTGTCACTGTGGCTGCATATAGTGCATGGGCGAGGGACCCCAGCATCAGTTAGAACTCTGAGGTTGCCTCTTCTCTGTAGTCTGGAGCTGGCAGAAGGAGAAGCCATTATAGAAATGGATTTATTCCAAGCACTGGGGATGATGGCGCCCTAAAATATACAAGCTTACCAAATGCAGGAAGCTGTCACTATGATGAGTGGTCAGGTGAAGAGTTAGCCAGAGGAGTTGGCTACAGAAAAATATTAAATTATTAATCAGCACAGAATTATTAAGCTAAGAAAATGAATAATTGTGTTAGTCTCTAGTTATCCTAGGGAAACATTCAGTGACACACATATATGTGTAAGAAAGAGTTTTATATCAAGAAGTACCAGTATTCATGCATCAATAAAACATCCCAGGCCATTTCGAATCAAGTCCATAAGTCTGATTCTAGTCCATAAGTCTCTCTTCAGACTTACACAGTCAGAAATGATGCAAAATGGTAGGTGCAAAGTCTTGTGGATCCCATGGCGGTAGCCACATCTCCAGGGCTCTAACACATCTCACAGTGGCTTGTCAGAAGTAATGTTAGAGCAGAGAAAAGAGATAGGTTGCCAAGGCCCTCCTTATGAAAAGGCCATGCCCACAAGAAAATACCATCAAGCTGTGACCTGATGCACAGACTAGACTCCACCCCCCACACTTTTATATATCAAATTGACACAAACTTATATAACTACCACAGACCACCCCTTAACAACTTGACATCTTTACACAATTCTCTAGCCATACATAATTTTTCAAAACAAGAGCAATGTAAAATCATATTTGTGCCTAACAGGATGAAACTAAAATGTGTACAGCTGAAATGTGCCACCACATTTAAACTTAATAGTCTATAAGTGTATAGAGAAAAATATTCTATGCCTAACAATTGCAGTTATGTGAACACCTACACTATAATCCTATCAAAATATTCCCCACTCATGAAAATTTGTTAGTCAGCCACTTGATGAGTTTATTCCCCCAATTTGGAGTATCCAATTTCTATATCAGCCCATTGCTCTGAGAAGACAAGCATGTTCTTTGATAAGAAGACTCTTTATTCCAGTTGGAACCTTGTGAGTCCACATCCAAAAGCAAAGTCAAACCAGGACAGTCCATCAGCAAATTCAGAAGAAATATGCCCCAATTCATAGGCTTAAAAATATTAACTTCATTTGGTCAGGTTCTGGTCAGCTCAATGTGGACCACCGCACTTAGCTTCACCAGGGTGTCCATTGGCCTTTCAACCATGGGCCAAATCACAAATTATGAATCAAGTCTGCAACCTTTGCATCAAAGAATTATATACCTTTTGGAAAATAAATCCTCGTAGGCTTCCGAACTCTGGTAGAGACAGTGTCTAGAGATATTCTAGACAGCAAATGTTTGGGAAACCAGACTTCCCACCATGAACTAGGTCTGTGGGATCCAATAAATCATAAAGTAGAAACATTTTGGATCCATGGTGCCTGCAATATAGCACTCTTCAGAGTGACCTCGAAGGAGTTGTTGAAAGGTGCCTTCAAGTAAGTTCTGACTCAACAACTGTGTACAACAGAATGATACACTACCCGGTCCCAAGCCACCCTCACAGCTCCTGCCATGTTCAAGCCTATTGCTACAACTACCGTGCCAGTGTCTCACATGGAAGATACTCCTCTTCTCGGCTGACCCCTCTCCTTTGCCATATATGATGATGTCTTTGTCCAGAGACTGGTCCCTCCTCGTTACATGTCTAAAGTACGCAACAAAGTCTTGCCAACCTCGTTTTGAAGGAGCATTCTGGTTGTACTTCTTCCAACACAGCTTTGTTTGTTCTTCTGGCAGTCGATAGCACATTTCATATTCTTCACCAGCAGAAGCATTTGAAGGCTTTGGCATTCCTTATCCACTGTCCAGCTTACAAGCCTATGAGGATGCTGAAAACATCAGATCTTGGATCAGATGCACTTTGGTCTTCAAAGTGACATCCTTGTTTCTTAACATCTTAAAAGATTTTTTTTCAGCAAACGTGTCCAGTGAAATACATTGTTTGATTTTTTGACTGCTGTTTGTGTATCCAAGCAAAATGAAATTCTTGCCAAATTCAGTATTGTCTCTATTTATTTTTATGTTGCTTAATGGTCCAATTGTGAGAATTTTTGTTTTCTTTATGTTGAGGTATCATCCATATTAGAAGCTAGAGTCCTTGATTTTTTCAAGTAAATGGTTTTTAAGAAAGGAATTCACCTAAAACACAAACAAACAAAACTTACTGCCAAACTAGATTCTGACTCATACAATCCTAGGTAGCATTTCCAAGACTGTAACCTTTTATGGAAGTAAATAGCCTCAGCTTTTCCCCAAGGAGTGCCTGGTGGGTTTAAACTACCAATTTTGTGGCTACCAGACTGACACCTACCCCACAGCACCACCAGGGCTCCTTAAGGAAGCTGTAGTGGGAGTAAAAAGGGGTTTTCCCAATGGGTAGAACTCTGGGCAATGTATCAAGTTATCTGCTTTGTATGAAAGGAGATGCAAGAGAATGTTAATATATATTTGAATTTATAGACAGTGGCAAAATGTCTGGGAAGCTGGTCAGAGTCTAGCTGACGGATGATTTTCTAGATACCTCTACCTTGGAAATACCAGGAATAGAGACACATTCCAGATAATTATTTGTCTTTTATGCCTAGAGAGCCTTCATTCAAGAGTTTTTGTATTACTTGGTTCTTTGGCACAGGATCTCATGTAACATCACATCAAACTAAATAACCCATTTTACAGCAAAGGCGGTGCAAGGAGAGACTGGTTGTAGAATACACTGACAGCATCCCCAAAGTCATTGTTGTGGTTTGTTGAAGGCACAGCTCAAAACTCAGCTCAGAGATGATATTCGTAAGGTTTTAGCATCGTCCTTCATGGTAGAGCATTGCTTTAAATCAAACTACTTTAAAAAATCATTTTATTGGGGACTCATACAACTCTTACCACAATCCATACAACCAGCCATATGTCAAGCACATTTGTACATTTGTTGGCATCATAATTTTCAAAATATTTTCTTTCTACCTGAGCCCTTGGTATCAGTTCCTTATCTTTCCCCACTCTCTCTCCCTTTCTCCCTCCCTCATGAACCCTTGATAATTTATAAATTATTTTTTCATGTCTTACACTGGTCATTGTCTCCCTTCACACTGGGTGATGGACAACAGAAAAGAAGGTAGAGGGAGATATTGGTCATTGTAAATCAAACTACTTTTATGGAATTGTGGCCATAGGAGGAAAAATACATGAGTCCTGGAACCAAAAAATGGGTGTTGGCATGATCTTGCTGTCATCCCCAGGGACTCACCTCAAAAATGTGTGTCTTCTAGTGCCACAACTCTGCTCAGAGTTATCACTAAGGTTTATGTTACCGAATGCAGTAGATGCTATTCCGGCCACTATGCACCTCCACCCTCACCAGACCACACGGAATTCTCAGTAATGTGCACTATCCATTTTAATCATAGACTAACACATGAAAGTAAAACTGTTGATTGCTTAAATGTCATATTTCTTATATCTTATGAAGACTAGTAACAACACACTTTATAATATCTTTCTTTATTGAATTACGGTGTCATTAGTTCCACCATTATCAGTAACTGAGCGGAAGCCTTTTCATCTTTCTCCTTCTTTTCCTTTAAGTACCACATCGTTATTTTAAAAAGTTATTGGTATAGGTTCACAAATATTAATTGTCACAATATTTTAGCGAACCATCGGGAATTTTGACAAAATGAGTGCCTGGACAAGCCCCAGGAGCACCTCAGCTCCTATTACAGTGAGGGCAGTCAGAATGACGTCTTGGGAAGAGCCATGGTAGTTGGGTGATGATGGGAGCTCTGACAGGATCACATGTTGTTTGTTGTGAGACGCAGCCTTACGCACAACAGAACGTGGGCTCAGATGTGATGCCCCGCCCTGCGCCATCCTCACCACGGCTCCTATGTCTGAGCCCATGAAGGCAGCCATGGCGTCAATTCATCTTGCCGAAGGCCTTCCTCTTTTTCACTGTCCCTTTCCTTTACCAAACTCGATGTCCTTCTCCACTGACTGGTCTCTTCTGACCGTATGTCCAAAATACGTAAGACGAAGCTCCTCTAAGGAACACTCTGGCCTTACTTCTTGCAAGACAGATTGGTTTGTCCCTTTGGCAGTTCCTGGTTCCTTCAATATTCTTCTCCAGCACCACAATTCAAACGCATCCATACTCCTACGGTCTCCCTTAATCAATACACAACTTTCACATGCACATGACAGGTGGATATGGATGCGTCTGTCAGTTTGCCCCACTGGCTTGTGGCTTGCTGTGATGCTGGAGGCTGTGTCACTGGTATTTCAAATACCCAAAGGATCACCTATAGTGCACAGGTTTCAGCAGAGCTTCCAGACTAAGAAGAGACAACGAACAAGGACTCAGCTCAGCTCCCCACTTTGGAGGAAGAATTCACTAAAAACCTAAGACATGGCTCTAAGGTGTTTTCAAACATTGAAAGTGCAAACCAAGGAGGGAGAAGATGGTCAGAGAAATGACTAGCAGATGGACCCCTCAAGTCCAAGAGCACTCAAATTGTGACTGAAGAAGATCACATAAGAAAGTTCAAGAAGCAAGCAGAGTTTTAGTCTTGTAGGTATGTAAACTATATCTAAACTGGCATGTATATTGATACTTGCACACTGGACTGTTTCTGTTAACTTATCTCAAGAATGATTCTTATTAAAATCACAAACTTCTGATGAAACACTACACAAAAAATAATATAAATGATTATAGGAAATAAGAATGATAAATCTGGTTTGGACAGTTAAAATCTTGTCAGTTGATTCCCCTGCTGATGCACATTGGGCCTCATCTGGTTTTCAACCTTTCTGTGTTTTGTTGTTGTTCTTGCTCTTGTTCATATTGGGGTTCATCTCAGGTGTTTTTTGCCACTGGGGGTAACCCTCATGAATTTTTGTTATATGTTTTTCTGGTGGGGGGTGTTGCTTGTTTGTTTTTCAGTATATGGAACTTGGGATTGATGAGCCTATAGAGAAAGCAAGCAGAATAAGGGTTCCTGGCCAGTACAGAGGTGCAGTGGATAGATAAAGGGGAGCTGATATCACAGAGTTCAAGGAGAAAGAATGTTTGAAAATGGGTTGTGGTAGCAATTGTACAATACTGCTTGGCATGGTTGAACTATGGAATGATATGATATCTGTATTAGTTCCCAATAAACTGGTTTTGGGAAAAATAAATTAAAAACATAAATACATTTTAATGGTATAGACAATCATTTTGGTATCACCTTCTTTGACAGTGTCACCCAGTACAGTCCATTTCCCGACCCCAGCTCACACCCCCTAGTGATGCCACTAGTCCAGGCTCTGTAAGTTTAGAGGTTCAGAGGACACTTGGCTAGTGGGCACAGCAAGTATCTCTAACTATAAGCTACCACTACCACCTTGGCATTCAGGGCTGTGTGCAGGCAAAGGCTAGCGGGAAAAGAGAAGAGCCACCATCCTGATTTCAGTGATGGGTCCTGTGCACTAGATGTGGTTCCATGCTGGGGATGAGAAGAAACATGCTTGGCACCCAGGTGACCCATTTGTGTGCTTCTTGGTACTTCCTTGCCCGATAATGGTAGTAACTTGACAAATTCAGCAACTGTGGCTGGAAAAGAGCATGGCAGCCGGGATTCAGGCCCTCAAGGACGATGAAGGGCATCACAGCCCTCAAAAAGTCTCAAGACCAACAGAGATGTTCCCTGAAGGGAGGGGGCTCTAGACCTGGTAGCAGAAGGAGGAGATGATGAATTTCCATTATAGCCATGAGGACACAAACTCTCTGGCGGTTAATCCCATTAAACCTTTTTGTTTCCCCAATCCTGCTTCTGCCTGCTTCCCTCCAAGGCACTGGTCTCAACACATGAGACTTCCCTTCTGATCGCCATCAGTGGGAACAAGCTCAGGCTTGCTGTGGTTTGAGTCCACAGTGTGGCCTCCTTCCTGAATAGCCCAGGGCTCCGTTATCTGGAGACCCATCAAGTCAGCAAGTACAAGACCAGAACCTCACCCAGGAAGATAGTCATTAAATCTTTGAGGAGCTATCCCCTCCCTCCGTCTTAGAGGAAGTGGGTCCACATGGCCCAGGGGTGGAATCTAGGTGGGGGGAGGGGCTGTGCTGTGCTGCTCAGATGGTCTTTGAGACTAAAGAATGGTCACCAGCATTACAGGACAGCTGGGAGACTCCTTAGAAGAGAAGATGGGCACCGCTGCCTGGAGGACTTTGGACATGCTATCACAAGGGACAGGTCTCTGGAAAAGGACTTGTGCTTGGTAAAACAGAAGGTCAGCATAGAAAAGGAAGACCTTCAGGGATGTGGATCGACGCGATGGCTGCATCAATGACTTCAAACATAGGAACCATTGTGCGCATGGCATCGGCCCAGCCTGTGCTTTGTTAGCTTGTGCTTAGGGTCACTATGGGTTAGAACTGACTGGACAGCACCGAGCAACAATAGTAACATCAAGAGGAGACGGTTTTCGGCTACTCGTGCTCTGTTCCCAGGGCACCCTATACCCACTGACGGCGCAACACCAGCAGGAATTCCCAGCCCTCTCACTTCCCTATGACAGCTCTGGCGGGTTCTCCCACACTCACACCCCACAGGGCCAGGAGGGGCTTTCTTGGAGACTGTACTGTAGCTTGGCTCCTCTCTTGGCCCAAGCCTGCTTCTGCCTGCTTCCCTCCAAAGGCACTGGTCTCAACACATGAGACCTCCCTTCTGATCGCCATCAGCATGGACGAGCTCAGGCTTGCTGTGGTTTGAGTCCACAGTGCAGCCTCCATCCTGAATAGCGCAGAACTCCGTTATCTGGAGACACCAAGCAGTCAGCAAGCGCAAGACCAGAACAAAGAAGCAGAGCAGACCCTGCGAGTGGACTGGACAGCAGCCAGCTTTGAGCCCCGCTTAAGGAAGGGCATGGTCCCACCACATAAGCCGCCCAGTGGTGACACTGTGCAGTTCCTGCTCCTGAGATTGGTGGGGGATGGGGGTGTTGAGAAGCTCAGAGACTCATCCCAGGTCGCTTCAGAAGGAGGATTCTTGAGCAAGGCCTCTCCCTCCTGAGCCCCAGCTCCACCACCACCACCCCCCTCTAACCAGGCCCCCTGTGTGGTGCACCTGTAACTCCTGAGCACTGGCAGGAGACCAGAAGCCGCAGGTGCGATGCGCCCAGCCCAACACAATGCAGGATGCAGGGATCTAGGTAGCCACCCTGCTGGTGCCAGGGGAAGTCACGGTGAGGCAAATGGCCTGTGGGTGGAGGATGAGGCTGGGACTTCTCATTGTGACAAATGGTTTTTGTTTACCAACGACTGGCAAACAAATGCTCCGCAATGTGTAGCTAATCACCTAAAAATAACATCACATATGTTCCCTCTGAAGAGGGTTTCTTGCTCACAAGCACAGCCCAGCGCGCAACACAGCCATGGGGGGCTGGGGGCGGGGGTGGGGGAGTGCAGCATTCCTCGGAGAACAAGCACAGCAGTCCTGTTCCCAGCCACCCAGCAGGTGACAGGTAACCCGGCTTCCTCTTCCCCTTCTTGGTGAGACCTCATGAGTGCCCACGGGATTTCCCCACTGCCCAATAGTCCTCAAACCCCCTTCACCAGGGTCCAGAAGGACCTCTCTAACACTTCTGCCTGCCAGGGCTTCCTGGTGACGCCAGCTGAGCTCTTTCACCAAGGCCATGCCCTCCTCTGGCACAAAAAGGCGATGTTTGACTACTAATCGATTTCTCGGCACCACTGAGAAGAGGCCTGTCCATCTATTTCCAAAACAAGCGCACTCAGGAAAGTCCTATGGGGCAGTTCTCCTCTGCTTCATGTCCAGTCACTGTGAGTCAGAATCAACCCTACGGCATTCGATTTGTGGGTGTGGTTCCCCCCACCTTCAGCAACTGAGGATCCCTGGTAATGTAGTGGATACATAATGGGTTCTAAGTACAGGTGAGCAGTTCAAAGCCACCGTCTACTCATATTCACAACTTAGTGCCTGGAAAGCCAGAAAAACAAATTCACTGCCATCAAGCCTGTTCTGACTTATAGCCACCCTGTATTCACCAGATCCTGCCGCTCCTCTGTTCAAATACCCCACTTCTCCATGTTGGTAGGGGTGTCAAATGGTATAGGTGCTGTGGAAAACAACTGAGCAGTCCCTCAAAATGTTCAATGTACATTAAAGTACAATGGCCGTGTCATCCAGCAATTCCACTCCTAAGTATATTGAAAGCTAATACACAAAAACTTCTACTCCGATGTTACTACAGTATTGATTACAATAGCCAAGATAGTAACAATCTAAGTGTCCATCCACAAATAAATAGGCAAATACATAGAACACAATATTATTTAGAACACAATATTATTTAGAACACAATATTATTTAGCCATAAAGCTCTGATGCAAGCTACCATATGAATGCACCTTGAACGCAGTATGCTAAGCGGGGGGGTGGGGGGGGCGGGGAATTGGTCACAAAAAGAACAAATAGTGAGTGGGCTCACTTACCTGGAACATCTACAGTCTATAATTCCTAGGGAACAAAGTTTATTCCTGGTTACCAGGGGTAAGAAGAAAGCAGAAGGGAATTCATTGCTTATTCAAAGCTTAGTCATCTCAGAGCTTCTGTTAATGGCTGTGGAAAAAATCTGGAAATGAATAGAGGTGATGATTGCACAAGACAGACATAACGAATGTAACTGAATTGCATGTGGAAGAAAATGCCAAAGTTTTGTTAAATGTATAAGAAACAAAACATTTGTCCTTGTGGCATTTATAAATATACCACACACACACACACACACACACACACACACACAAGAGGCAGACAGCAACAAAAAGCCTGCTCAGAATATCAGATTAAAGTCAATCTTGTCCCAAAAGGAGACTTGCCAGATTTAGCAAATGAAAATGCAGGTCACCCAGATAAATTTTAATATCAGAAAAAGGACACTTTCTTCCCCAATGCACATGGTACATTCTCTAAAACAGACCACATGTTAGGTCACAAAGTAAACCTAATCAATTCAAAAACATTGAGATGCTAAATCCAGTGTCTCTGATCAGAAGACTAAGGAAAATTTGTGTAGCACAATTGCTTGCTTATGTGAAATTCCAATTTAACTAAGCTTTCTGTTTGGGATCTGGCAGCCCACACCACAAGGCCTACATGATCAAGGCCTATACAATTCTCCCCTCTGACCTCATCTCTCGTCTCCAGCCTCAAACACTCTTCTGCTTCAAGGACTTTACACCTTTGTTCCCTTCTGCCTAGAAACACCTCCACGCCACTACCCCCCCTACCAAATAGCTACTTCTTGCTCTCTTCAGATCTCTGCTAAAATGGAACAATCTCACTAAGGCCTGCAAGAACCCCACCATTTAATCCCCTCTACTCACAGTAGAGGGATGTCAATAACCCTCTGATTAGACTGAGAGCTTTGTAAAGTCAACTATGAAAGACATAGGTTAAGATGTAATATTATTTTGCCTCCTTTTGACCCATTTTAAAGCTGTTTCATATTTTTTTAAATGTTAAAAAGAAAGGCAAATACATGTGGATTAAGACTCTGGTGAATTCCCTTGACCATGGACCAGATATGTGAACAGCCTTGCTAGCATACAGAAGGCACTGTAAAGTAGATGGTGCCGATGCAGTTCAGTTAAACTGTAACACCCTATCAATTGATCTCCCTTATAACTCATTCAAATTGGTTCTAGTTTTTTTATATTTTCTGCTTTCATTTCCATTGAGGTTCTTATCTGTTTTAGTTTATTATTGTTGTTAGTTTGAGGTTTTAATGTCACTCTGTGTATGAAATCCAGGCTAGGTAAATCTATAGAGACAGTAATTAGATTCGTGATTCCTTGGGGGTGTGAAAGGGGAGGCTGGGGTGGGATGTGGAATGGGGACTCATAGCATGAGGACAAGAATGAGAAAAATCTTCTAAAACTGATTGTGGTGATGTTTGCACAGCCCTTCTGGATGTGATGGAACTATTGAGTTGCATGACATGTGAATTCTGTGCCAATAGAACTATTGGGAAAGAGGGAGTTTTGCCATTGCTCTGCTTCCTTGTCTCCAGAGTCCCAGGCCCCGTCCCCTGAAAAGTCCTCTCCATGAGGGCGACTTAGTTGTTCATGCCGTCGAGTCAGATCTGAACAGAACAAAATATGGCTCCGTCTTGGGCCATCCCCACGGTCGCTGTTATGTTTGAGCCTCTATGTTATGGCCCCTTTGGGTCCATCCATATCCTGGAGTGTCTTCCATCAGTTTCAGGGACTAAAGGCTCCTGTCCACAGGTTCTGTCTGACTCCTGTCCCTGTAATTATCAAATCATCTTGATTACATTTGGTCAATTTCAGACTGAAGAAGTTGGCAAAAAACTTCAATTTTGTCACCGCTGGCTTGAATCATTGGTGTGTACATTTGAACAATATTTGCATCAACTGAATTTTCATATTATTGTCATTGCTGTTAGGTGCCGTGGAGTGGGCTCTAACCCATGGCAATCTTACACACACCAGAATGAAACCCTGCACGGTCCTGGGTCATCCTCACAATCGTTCCTATGCCTGAGCTCATTATGCAGACGCTGTGTCAATCCACCTCCTTGAAGACCTTCCTCTTTTTCACTCCCCCTCCTCTTTACTAAACATCATGCCTCTCTTCAAGAATTGGTCTCTCCTGACAGTATGCCCAAAGTATGTAAATCAACGTCTCCCCATCCTCGCCTCTAAGGAGCATTTTGGCCTTACTTCTTCTGATCCAGATTGCTTTTTCCTGTTAGCAGTCCATGATACTTTCAATATTCTCCAACACCACAATTCAAATGCATCAACTCTTCTACAGTCTTCCTAACTCAATGCCCAGATTTCACATGCTCATGATGTGGGTTAGTCCAGGTAGACTAGAGAGGCAAATTCATAAGCACGCATATGTTTATAAGGAAGAGGTTTATATACAAGAAGAATGGAACACGAGAAAGCATCCCAACCCAGTCCAGTCCAAGCCCACAAGTCTGACATTAGCCATCTGTCTAATGCCAGTCTGTAAAGTCTTCTTTAGAGTTACGAGGCACATGCATGACACCAGGACAATCACAGGCTAGTGGTGTATCCAGTGGTGGTAGAAGCATCTCAGCACTGGCAGGGGCCTCTCTGGGGGTTTCTTAAGCATCTCAGAACTGGCAGGAGACTCTATGTGGCTTTTCTGGCTTCTGAAGTCTGGTTCCATCAGGGTAAGCCCATGTGGCTTCTTCTCCAGGAGGTCTCACAGGGAGTCAGCTTTGTGTCTTATCAGTAGAGAGTCTCCAAGGGACTGAGTCATAACTCTCTCACCTCCAAAGGGGAAATGCTGTCATATTTCCCAAAATTCTCAGGAGAAAGTCATGCCCACACAAAGATCTCATTGGCTATCTCCAGATGGACAGGCTAGACTCCACCCCTACACTCCCAACCCTGAAATTGACACCAGATAGTGACTGCCACATGATGCAACGGAGAATACCGTGGGTTGGGTCAGGTGCTCCTGAGTTCTCCTGAGTAGCATCCTTGTTCTTCAATACTCTGAGCAGGTCTTGTGCTATAGATTTACCTAATGCAATACAAGGGTTGATCTCTTTAGTGCTGCTTCCTTGATCTCTGATTGTGGAAAGAAGCAAAACAAAATTCTTGACACCGTCAAGCTTGTCTCCATTTATCGGGACGTTATCTATTGATCCAGTTGTGAGGATTGTGGTCTTCTTGGCATTGAGTTGTAATCCATACCGAATGCCGCAATCATTGATTTTCATCAGCAAATACTTCAAGCCCTCCTTACTTTCAGCAGTTAAGGTTGTATCATCTGCATATCACAGGTTGTTAATAAGTCCTCCTCAAATCCTGATGCCACATTCTTCTTCATATAATCCACCTTCTCCAATGATTTGCTCAACATACAGATCGAAAAAGTATGGCAACAGGATATAAGTATAATGCACATCTTTCCTGATTTTAAACCATACAGTATCACCATGTTCTGTTTGCCCAACTGCCTCTAGATCCATGTACAAGTTCAACAAGAGCACAGTAAAGTATTCTGGAATTCCCATTCTTCTCAAAGTTATTCACAGTTTATTATGGTCCACACAGTCTAATGCCTTTGCATAAGTCAATAGAGCCCAAGTAAACATCTTTCTGATATTCTCTGCTTTGAGCCAAGAGCCATCACCAATGCTATGCATTGTTCCCTGTCCTTTTCTGAATCTGGTCTGAACTTCTGGCAGTTCCCTGTCAATGTACTATTGTTCTTAAGCAAAATTTTACTTGTGTAATATATCATTGATATCATTTTAGAATTTGAGCATTCTGCTGGGTTACCTTTCTTTGGAATGGATACAAACATGAGTTTCTTCCAGTCAGTTGGCAAAGTAGCTCTCTTCCAAATTTCCTGGCATAAACAAGTGAGTGCTTCCAGTGCTTCTTTGACTTGCTGAAACATTTCAGTGGGCATGCCACCACCACATGCTTTTGACTGATTGCTTCCATACTTTGAGCTGCTTCCTTTATCATAATTGGTTCTTGCTCAAATGTTACCTCCTAAAATAGTGGAATATCAACAAGTTCAGTGACTCTGTGTATTCTTTTCATCTTCTCTTGGTGCTTCCTGCATCATTCGATATTTTGTCTATAGAAACTTTAAAAATTGCAACTCAAGACTTGATTTTTTTCCCCTCATAGGTATATAAATTTTATCCTGACATAAACAGCTTTGCACTTCATGATGGATTTTACAATGTTCTTTTTGATGATAAATGCAATGTCATTCCTCTTGCGTAAATGGCCAATACCAAGTCATTTCAACTCACTTGTGCCCAGAATATCAAACTTCATGCTGTCCATTTCATTGTTGACAACTTTTAATTTTCTAGATTCATACTTCGTGCATTCCAAGTCTTGATTAATAATGAGCATCCACAGCTACTTCTGCTCATTTTGAGTCAGCTCATCAGCAAATCAAGGTCCTGAAAACTTGGCTCCATGGTCATCATTAAGGTCAACTCTACTTTGAGTAACCAAGGCCGTTCTTTCCCAGTGGTATTTTGAGTTCCATCAGATCTGAGGAGGGGTTCTTCCAACACTATATTAGACAATGTTCCACTGATACGCAGACTATTCCTTCCTCCTAGCTTGTTCTTTTTTTTTTTATGTGCCCTAGTCATGAAACAGCTCTGGCCACTATCATCAAACTAGGATGAACAAAGGGCTGGCAGTCTGCTCTGCCCCTGACTGATATAAGAGCATCACCAACAATCAGGTGTCTCTTTGTCCATAGCCAGGGGTCCTCCTAGTTTGTTCTTAGCCCCAAACTATACATCATAGGGGTCGAGATGTTTTACTCACACCCTGTCCCCACACTTCAAACAGTCCCAGCCATCACCAATTGCCTTCATATCAACTCCAACTCATCGTCCCTATATCTGCCCGATATGTTCTCCATTGGGTTCTCTGGGGCTGAGTTTTCATAATACTGTCACTGGCCTTTCTTCTGAGACACCTCTGGCTGGACTCAACCTTCAACCTTTGATTAGCATCCGAGCAGGTTAACATTTGCACCACCCAGGGATTCCTGCATAAGAAGTGATACTTGTTGCCATGGAGACACCTCACAGTGACCTTCTAGGATAGGCCAGACTTGCCGCAGGGTTTCCAGGCTGTATTCTTGATGCTGGCAGAGTAACTCTTTTTCCTCCTGCAGAGCAGCTAGTAAGTTCAGTTAGTAGAAAAGCACTTGGGCATTGCACTACTCGGGTTCCTTGGCATCTAGTAGGTACACGAGGAGTTTTTGAAAGCAAATGACAAAGAACCCCGGTGGAGCTATGGACTAAATGTTGGACTGCGAGCTGCAAGGTTGATGGTTTGAACCCACCAGCTGATCGACAGGAGGAAGATGAGGCTACCTGCTCTTGTACAGATGGACAGCCTCGGACAATCTTTATGGGGGAATTAGGAGTAGAAATTGACACAATGATAGTAGGTGAGTGGGATACCCACAGGCCACCTGGCAACGCCTCCATGAAACCCCAAGCTGGTTCCACATTCTCTTCTCCACAAAGCTCCCCTGGACCACCTGTGTTCTCTGGGCAGTGAACCCTTACCTGGGCTCCAGCACCACCTAGTTATCCTGACAGGCGACACTCCCACAGCACTGAAGAACTCTGAGTGTAGGACTGCATTTCCTGCACCAAACAAAGAAACCCAGGAAGTGTGGCAGGGCTTGGCGATGTGCTCAGGAGAACCAGGCAACAGTAGATTTGAAACCAGAATATCCGGAGAAAATCCAGGCTGCATAGTTCCTGACACCAACAGCCCTCCTGACCATGTATTATAGCAATCCTCTCTCCATTTTCTGGACTCTGCACTAGGCCTCTGTAAAGGGGGTGTGTGTGTGTGTGTGAAATCTAGTCCTCTCCTTTAAAGCGGAGGTGTGTCCCACTCACCATTGTGCCACCAGTGCCTAGTTGATGGTGAGCACGTAGGAAGTGCTCACTTAGCAAGGGAGCGACTGTGTGAGGAGTGAAGAAATGTCATAGCTTACCAGCAGACCGGATCACTGGTGGTACAGTGGGGACACATTGGGTTGGAGCTGCCACGTCAGCTGTTCAGAACCACCTGCCACGCCGCAGGAGAAAAAGGGAGGCTCCCAATTCCCATTAAACTGTAGTCTTGGCACTGAGCCCCGGTGGCCTAGTGGTTGAGTGTGGGACTGCGGCCCACATGGCTGGCAGTTCAAATCCAGCTGCAGCTCTCGAGGAGCAAGGCTGGGCCTCCCACTCCCACCAGAGGGCAGTGAAGCCCCCCCCCACCCAACAAAACAAAACAAAACAAAAAAGCCCAAACTGTTGTCTCAGAAACCCACAAAGGTAGTTCCACCCTGTCCTAGGAGGCTGCTTTGATTCTGAATTGATTTGATGGGAGTTTGTCTTTTATACAAGCGGAATCATGATTTCAACGAGCTGGCTTAATTTCTCCTTTCCCTAAAGGTAGAGGATTAATGCCCACTGCTGCTGGGGAAAGAATGATGAAGGACAAGATACAAAGACCATCTACTCCCCTCCAGCCAGTCCACAGTCGCAAAGAGTGTCCACACCCACTCTCTCTGCCCAGGCCTGGGTCACAGCCACCATTAATCCAGTTCTGTACCAATGGAAAAACTAAAGTCCAAAGGGATGGAGTGATCTGACGAGGGCCATACTGAGAGGTGGTGATGGCGTTGGAGCTCACCCACACCACCTGTCCTGAGGACACTTTGAAGAGCTGCTTGTAGGACCAACCCAATGTTTCAGATACCCTGTCAGAGTGGACCTCCTGAAGCAAGGAGGAGGGACCAGTCTGGCTGTGCAAGAGGACAGGGACCCTGCTCAAGGGAGAATGGCTTTGTTCCTATCCCTCATGGGGCATCTCCAGGTCTGGGCTGGTTCTCCCCCCACATCTGCATCTTCCCTCTCGTATGGCACAGTTTCATGTCCCACACCAGCTTCTGAGCCAGCCCCAAATCAGCCCCTGTGTCTTTTTTTTTTTTGCTATTAATGTCATTCTGCACTAATGAGTCCAGCCCACTTGGTCCCAGCTGGAGCCTCCACTGTCTGCTGATTAATTGGTACAGAGCTCTGAGGGGAGGTAAGATAAGGAGGGGGGTGGAGGTGGAGAACGGTTTTCAAAGTGGAGATGGGTTTTCTCTGCTCACTGAGGATCTACCACGTACACCCCACCCTCCAGCAGCCTTCATCTGTATGGCTGAAACCAGAAGGCTCCTTAGTGCCTACTGTCACCAGATCAGGAGAAGTGAAAGTCATGGATACTGTCCCAGGATGCAAAGGGGGGGGGGGGGAATAGAAGAGAGAGTGCACACCCAGGGTTGGAAGACCTGACGCTCTCATCCTGACATTGTTCTGCCTGGCATTGCCTAGGGCCAGTCACTGACCACCCTGGGCCTCATGTGTCCCCATGGTAGCATGTGGACAAAACCACCACTAGCACACAAATAATTTCAAGCTCTCAGATTGGACAGTTTGGCTTTCAGTTCCTGCTCCTCCACTCCTCCATGCAGGAGCTGAAGGAAGCCATTTGCTAAACCTTTCTGAGCCTCAGGCTTCTCATCTATACAATAGAATATTTGCCTCCTGTGGAGCTGAAGTGAGAATCAAATGGGGTAATTAGCTTTGATTGCAGTAAAATATAGTCAACTGACTACACAAAACATGAGACCCACTCAGTGGAATATACATGGCCACCAAAATAGCTAAGAAGCCCTGACGGCATAGTGAGTTCTACATTGGGCTTTCTAGGCACAAGGCCAGCAGCTCGAGCCCCTCAGTCCCTAGGCACAGAAGGTGGAATGTTCCATGAAGTGCTCGTGCCACAGGGCCTTCTGCACCAAACCTATAAACCTCCTGGCATCAAGTCGATTCCGACTCATTGGCTCTACAGGACAGAGCAGAACTTCCCCAGGCTATCACTCTTCCCAAAAAGACATTGACACGTCTTTCTCCCATAGAGTAGCTGATGAGTTCAACCAACCCACCATATTGTTAGCAATCAAGCATTTGAACCACCATGCCACCAAAATGCTTTCCACCAGATCTAGAGCCACGTTCTGACTCGCGGTGACCCGATGGGACAGACACAACCTCCTCATTCTCCCACGGAGCAGCTGGCAGAGTTGAACTGCCCACTTCTCCGCCAGCGCGCCAACACCTCGTCCACGAAACCCGCAGTGTTTACCAGACCTTTAAACCCCCCAAACGAAGCGCCCCGCTGTTGAGTCCTTTTCAACTCACAGCATCCCAAGGAGGGTTTCCGGGGTCTTGCATCTTTACTGAAGCAGACACCTTTTTTCCGACAGAGGACTGTTCTCCCCAGTTCAGAGATGGGTAGCCGAGGCCCACAGAAGAGACTTCAATTTCCCCCGGCCACAGGACAATTAAACAGCTGAGATGAGATCTGAACCTAGAAAAGCCCTGCCTCAAAATACACCCTCTGTCTTCCCTCTTGGCCCCTCTCCCTGCTCAGCGAGTTGTGGAAGTTGATTTCTTGGAGGTGTGAGCCTGCGGGCATTTCGTTCTGGTTTCTTCCCCTGTTTCCACAATGTCTTGTGCCATAATTCTCTCTGAAGACAGGCAATGCTCTCTGCTCCGCACTCCCAGCTGACTGAGGTGTAGCTGTGTGAGGGAAATGGGCCAGGGCCGGCACCTGTGAACTGGGGATCAGCATCCTCACGGGAGTCGGGTGGCTCCCCTGAAGGGTGCGCCCCTTCACTTATTTGCTGCTTCAGCAGGGATTCATGGGGTCTAAGGGCTCTGGGGACATAACGATGAACAAGAGAGATGGATGACAGCCCCACCTTTCTGGAGCTGACTTTCCCTTTGGGGGAGACAGTCTGTGGACAAACAACATGATAGCAGAGAATTGGGATAAGCACCTCACAACTAAGTCTTAGGCAAGGGGATCAAGCAAGATAAGGGTGCTGGGAAGTGGGACTGGTTTATCGAGGGTGCTGTGGAAGGCCTCCCAGGTAAGATGCCATGACCGGTGACCAGGTGCTGCAGAACTCATGGTGGCCCCAGGGATGTCAGAGAAGATAGAACTCATGGTGGCTCCACAGGGTTTTCAGTGGCTGAATTATGGAAGCAGATCACCAGCCCTTTCACAGTCCGTTCCACTTCCACAAGCTCAAACTCCCAGGTTCCTGCCCCACCCCCCCACACACACACACGAACTATACATCTTCACACCCCTCACCCCGGCTCTCAGCCCCTCCAGATCAGAACTCTCTTTGCTCACCAAGGCCATTTTGCCCAGCCGCACCCAGGTTAACACTCCCCAAAAGCTTGTTGAGCAGCTACTGAGTCAGGCTTTGAGGAAAAGCTGGGGAAACGGGGACCCAAAGCCCACTCGCCTGTGCTGTGAAGAGCAGCCAGAAGACAAACGTGAGGTGCAAGTGTGACTAAGAACCATGCACCTATGGATAGATACCCTGAGGACTGACAGTTCTGCAGTGGGTGGTCCGGGAGCCTCAGGAGGGGCATGTGAGCTGAGCCCCAAGAGTGGGCGGCACCTGCCCTAGGGGAGGGAGGGGTGAGCCTCTCCCAGCAAACAGTTCCAGGAAAGGTTGCCAGGCCTCTGAGCCAGAGCTTACAGAAGAGAGGCTTGAGCCCTAGTCCTGGTGTGGCATGGCTGCCAGGGAGGCAGCCCTGAGCCCCACCAGGCACAGACCCTAACCGCCCCTAGCTTCCTCCAGGGGCGTTCAGCCCGACCAGGAAGAGAACCTGGCAAACACTCTGTTCAGCTGCCTTGGTCCTGAGTAAACAGGCCTCTGCTCGGCACCTGGGCTCCCTCCGCTGCAGCTGAGCAGGGATAAATATTTGCCCACAGAACTGCTAGCCTAACAAGAGTCTGGGCGTTTGCCAGGCAAGCCTGGCTCAAAGGAAGCTGCAGGAAAGGGCTGTCCTGTGATGAGGTGGGGGGGAGGGGGGTGTGGAACTCCAGCCTCAGAGTTAGCCAGGCCTGGAAGAAGAACCACAGCCTAAAGCCATTGGCAGGGTGTCCCTAAAGGCCTTCTCCAGCCTGGAAGCCTGGGGCCTAGGGGACCAAAGGGCAGCCCACCCATGCCCCACCCCACCCTCACCAGGGTGAGGGTACAGCAGCTGGGGCTCCCCTTCACCACCTCATTTCTTTCTGGCCCTCCTCTTAAATAAAGTAAATGAGTGCTAGGAATAAATTAATGTGTATTAGACAGTCGACGAGCAGGCCCTGGGGATTTTACACTTCCCCTTTATGCCTCTTGAGTTTTTACACCATGTGCATTATGATCAGGTATTAAAATGAACCAGCACAACTGAAAGGCAGCATGTGTTTGTGTTCTTTTTAATCACATTGTAGAAAAGAGGTCATAAATTAGCACACACACACACACACACACTGCTCTCCTCATCTTAAATTTCAGTTTATCTTCATCTTAAAGTCCTTGAGAGTAAATTTTGTAGCAGCAGACATCTGGTCCCCCTTAATGACAGAGTATGCCGGGACCCTTTCCCTGCTGGCACCCAAGGACGACACTGTTCCTTATCACACTGAACCAACTCTCCGACTTTGGATGTCCTAGAATTCATGCACTTGCTTTTTGAGGGACACCTGTTTCCAGATGGTTTGGAGCCTGTTTTTTGGTTCTGGTTTTTGTTTTTGACGTGACAAAAGAATACAGCGTTAACATCAAAAGTCAAAATTAGCTGCCGTCAGTGGACTCCAGCACATGGGTCATGTGTGTCAGAGGAGACCGGGCTGCGTCAGGTAGTCAGGTCTGTGACCTTGCAGAAGCAGTTTGCCAGGCTTCTTTCCAGGTGGCTGTGCATGGCTCGAGCCAACCATGGGTCGGGGTCAAGTGCTTAGCCATTTGTGTCACTCCGTACCCAGTCATGCCCTACTCAGGGTCTTGGATATGCATGCTGGCATTTATTTGTACAGGATGTTCCAAGCAGAAGGCAAAGTGTCTTGTGGATTTTCATATTAACAGACATTGTCAAATTGCAGTCTGAAAAGCCAGGCTGTCGTACCCTCCTACCACCTGTCCATGAAAGTCTCTCTCTCTCTCTCCCTCTCTCTCTCTCTCTCTCTCTCTCTCTCTCTCTCTCAGGCCAGATAGTAGGGACTTTTAACTCCTAGGTTAAGAAAAATAATAATAAGGTCATGAATTGAATCATATCCCTCAAAATTAGGTGTCTGCCTCATTTTCAGTGGTCTTGCAGTTCTGTAAAGACGTGATGTTACCATTTGTAAGGATGTAATCGTTTATAGTCATGTGATCTGTTAATCAATTGTAAGAGGATCAGAGTGAGACGTAACAGCCTTCCTCGGGTCACAGCCCTGATCCAGTCCAAGGAAGAGATTCTCTGGGGTATGTCCGGTGTGACGTTTTATCTTATAGGGCATAAGAGGAGAGAGAACCAGGCAGAGGACTCACTGCCATTGCCATCAAGTCAATCCCAAATCATAGCGACCCCATAGGACAAAGAAGTATTGCTCTGTTGGTTTGGGAGTAGAAAGTTTCATCTTTCTCTTGTGGAGTAGGGGGTGGTTTGAAACTGCTGACCTTGTAGCTAACCCTGCCATGTGTAACCCACTACAACATGAGGGATCCATGGGATTAAGTAGAGAAGAAGGAAACTATTACCACCAAGAAAAAAAGAGTGGGAGTTAAACATTTCTTGAGAACCCAGGGTCCCTCTGCTAAGAAACTCCTAGACTCAGGGGCATATTGATGCCAAAACACATGTAGATCCGCACAGACTGCAAGGTCCACAGATGCTGAAAGAACCTTTAGAACCTTCCTCCTCAACTGTAAGCCAACTGGAATAGAAAGCCTGAATTTAGACTTCTAGCCTCCTAATGTGTGAGATAATTGGTTTCTGCTTGTTAAAGCCATCAACACACTAACTAGGGGAAACAATCTCATGTGTTTGTATTTCTCATGTATTAGTAAGTTTGAGTATCTTTTAAGTTTGTCATTTGTATTTCTATTTTTTCTATGAAATTCCTCTTCAGATGGCTGGCTGGCTGGATGGATGGATGGATGGATGGATGGATGGATGGATGGAGGGATGGAGGGATGGATGGATGGATAGGTGGACGATGTGGATATGGATATAGGTATAAGTATAAATAGATATTCTTATTTTGTTTCAACAATGTTTTAGCCCCTATTCTGTGATGGATATTGTGCACAATACTCCCTCAATGAAATGAGCAGGTCCACACCATGGTTGTGGAAGCACAATGAAGTGTTCCTGTGCAGGCACTCCCAAGACAAAAGGGAGGACATCAAGCCTGTATTCTGTGAGAGCTGAAACACCTGGTTGCAAATGTACTGGACCTCCATTTGCTTATCAGAAGAACAGCAGCATAACCCATGATGCCTAATCAGGATAATTTCAGGTACACATGACAGAAAGTCGATCTAAAGTGGCATAAACTGAAAGGGTGATTTATTGGCTTAAGTGACTAAAAGATTGGGCTTCATGCATGGCTGGATCCAGGTGTTCAAACATGACCAAGCATCATCTGTTTTTCTCCATCTCTTAGCTCTGTTTTTCCCTGTATGAGCTTCATTCTCATGCAATTCTCACTTATATGACTGACTGTTCCTCAATAATGGAAAGCTCCCCATCCTGGTGACAATGATCGTTTCCCAGGAGTTCTAACAAAGTCCCTGGATTAATTATGGTCACTCCTGGTTAGACCACATGTCCGGTGTTCAGCTCATCCTTGAGGCTGGGACAGATGATATAGATTAGACAAGCCTGGAACTGGGAGATGAGGGTGGAGCTTCTCATGAAACACATGGTCCGTGTATAAGGGTATAAATTTAAGATTATTATGTTGCTCATTGTTACCAAAGGGATCTGAAACTAAAGATGTCACTATGCTGGTTCTACTGTGTACACCAGGCCTCTCTCATCCTTAAATTTCCCACCTAGAAGATTAGGACAGAATTCCTAGTGGCATGGTGTTTACACATTTAGCAGCTAACGACAAGTTAAGCAGTTCGAAACCACAGCCACTCCACAGGAGAAATACAGGGTTTCTACTCCCACAAAGAGAGTTACAGTCTCAGAAACTCACCTGGGGAAGTCCAACCTTGTTCTGTAGTCAAATGATGCACCCGCAGCCTCTCGATAGCATCGGTTTTTGAGAGGAGTTGTTTTTTGAAAGTAGGATGGGTGGTGAGGCAAAAAGTTAAGTACTTGGCTGTTAACTGAAAGGTTGGTTCAAGTCTACCCAGAGATCTCTCAGAAGAAAAGCCCCGATGATCTTCTTCCCAACACTTGGCTCCCGTAGAATCTAGCTTTACTCTAACATGAACAGGATCAGGTGAGCCAGACTCATTCAATAACAACCAGTGATACCAGTAAGATCAGGACATGGGTTCCGTCACGAACTTTGAAATCTCTCAGAAAAGCAGAACATTCATACATTCTCATTGAAGTGACTGGCTCACACTTTTGTCCTCAAGCTCCCTTCGCTTGTTTTTTTCTCACAAGGAGAAGTATGTGGATTGTATCCAAGCCAAACCAAACTCACTGCTGGGGGGTCCCTTCTGACTCCCAGTCACCCTCGAGCACAAAGCAGAACTTCCCCGGTGGGTTCCCAAAGTTGAAAGCCTCATTTTTTTCCCCCACGAAGCATCTGGTAATTTCAAGTGGCTGAACTTTGGGTCAGTCCCACAACAGTGCAGATCCCACATGCATCCAGGGCTCCTCACATGTGTTGTTCTTGATGCCCCACAACTGGTCATTAGTGTGCAATACACCAGATCTGTTCTTGAGATGTCCTCTATTTCCGGAAGGATAGACTTCAGGCCGTACTTTGATGAATTATTATCTTAAAAAATGAAGTGACCTGGATGGATCAAAAAGAATAAGAACTTAGATATTGTTCTAATACTATCTGGTAGCCATAGTAGCCATGTTTCAACCTCTGCTATTATCCGTACTCTTTTGCAGTTGCAGACATCAAAAGAATCGCAGGTAGCCCGGAAGGGAGGAGCAAATGCCAGCTGTAAGCCAGCAGAGCACTTTCAGGACTTTCTTTAATTGCACAGAGCTAGGGAGAGAAACTTCAGTGTCAAACCAGAGCACTACGAGTTAACACATAGCCTAAGAAAATGTCCTGATTTAGAAACAAGTGGTGGGGATGGCTACACCACTCAATGAACATAATGTCACTAGCTGTACAAGTAAAAATATTGAGATGACAAATGTTTTGTTATAGATATCTTTAAAACTAAAAAAGAAAAAGAAAGAAGTAAATGTGTCAGTTATCTCCAAACATAACAGCTCCGTTTAGTATACACTGTATCTGAAAGTTCTTGTTGCATGTTTATGTAGCTGATTATATATCTAAGTTTGAAACCCAAGTAAAATGTCTGTGGAGGCCTCTGTTTTAGAGAGCACAGTTTCTGGCTGCATTTGAACTTTCTTGACTTTGGGGCCAAGTGGAATCCTGCTGTGTGCCATTAGACAAGACTCTTCACCTCTCTGTTTGGCTTTCTGCCCTCTATTAGGACTAGCTTAGCAAGCAGATTACAATGCGCCTGATTCTGTGCCTTCCACATAATTTATAAATTAACAACAGAGAGGGAGCGTTAGGGTAAAATAGATAAGGCTGCTGGGGTTTTTTTAAGCTGCTGTCTTTATAAATCAAAGATGGCCAATTCCAAGCAATGTTGCAAACCAAGGTATTAAAAATTGATACCCCAAGGTCCTTTTCTAGCCCATAGATGTATTTGATTTTAAAAACACAACTTAGGATATTTCACATGAAAACAGATTTCTGACTACTTCTCAGGGGAAAAAATACTACTGAAAGAAAAGAGGAGACAATATCTGTAATCGTGGATGAAGCAAAAATTCCTTACAAGCAATACGGAGAAGAATGACCCACGAGAGAAAAAGGCATAAGACGGGCCTCATTCAAAGTGAGGATTTCTGCTCTTCAAAGAGCACTGCGAAGAAAATGACAAGACAAGCTAGGGAGCATGTTGGTGTGGCGTTGGGTACCCGGAGTCCCTTCCAACTCACGGTGACCCTGTGCACAGCAGAACAAAATACTGCCCAGCCCAGGCCCTCTTCACAACCGCCATTGCATTTGAGCTCATTGTTAGAGCTCCTGTACAAATCCATCCTTCATATTTAAAACATCATCTTATTAGGGGCTCTCACATACGTCAATTGTATCAAGCGTATTTGTATATGTGTCGCCATCATCATTTTCTAAACACTTACTTTTTATGTGAGCCCTTGGCATCAGCTCCTCTCACCCACGCCCTTACTCCCCCTCTACTCCACATGACCCCTGATTAATTATAAATTGTTATTTTCATATTTACACTGATTACTATCTCCCTTCACCCACATTTTTGTTGTTCATCCCTCTGGGATGGTGAATGGGGGCTGTGTTGATCACTGAGATTGGTTTCTCCTTCCTCCCCTCTTTCCCTTACCTTCCCCCGACCCTCTTGGTATCACTACTCCCATGATCACACAGGCTGGTGTACTCCTTCCAATGTACTAAAATTGATATCCCAAGGTCCTTTTCTAGCAGAGGGTATGTTGCTTCTTTGCTAGATGGTGGATGCTTGTCTTCTGACCACAGTGAGTCAGAGAGGATGTTCTGCAGGGTTGGGTGTTTCATGGCATATTCTTTGTGTTTTTCCTTGTCCGGAAAGACTCTTACCTCACTGTCTACATTAATAGATAGTTTGGTGTTGTAGAGGACTCTCATGTTGGTGGTTGTATCCATTTAGCTTTCTGAAGACATTAGTTCACTCTCTCCTGCACTTTATGGCATCCGCTGATAGTTCTAAACATATTGTTACCTAAGCACCATTGTATATGACCACCTTTTTTCTCTTGTTTCTCTTAAAATTTTCTTTTTTCTCAAAGTTAGATACTTTAACTATCATGTACCTTGGTGCGTTCTTCTTTCAAGTATGAATATTTGATTCTCATTCATTAAGTTGAAGAAATTTACTTCCAGGAATTTCCTTGCTAATTTAACTGTTGAAATCTTCCTTGTATTTTGTTCCAGTAGACTAATTATTTGAATATCTTTCCTCTTCACAGCATCTGTCGTTGTTCCCAGGTTTTCTTCTGCCTCTTTAATTGTCTTGTTGACTGTCTTTCCCATTTGTTGACATCCGCCTGATTGTTCTCAAGATTGCTGATACTATTCTCCACCTCTTTCAGTCTGTTGGTGAGGTCTTTATATTTGTTTTGCTTCATCCTTTATTTCTTGTAGTTCCCTTTTGTGCATGGACCTCATCTCTTCTATCATGGAGTTCATCCCCTCTGTCATGGACTTCATCTCCTCCATCATTGCATCCTTATTCTGTGTTGCTTCCCTCATATCCTGAATTATTCCAAGAAGCAGTCTGAAGATTTCTTTATGTGGCAGATCCATGTCTGGTTCTTCTAGGAGGGTTGCTAAGTTTATGACTTCCTCTGCTGTTGCATTTTTTCCCCTCTTCTCTTCTTGTCAAGGGTATTGAGGTATATTGTTGTCTGAATGTCATTTTGGAAGAACTGGGGGCCATGTTCCTGGGAGACCAAGGGGTCCTGACCTCTTTCTCTGTGTGACTAGAAATAGTGGTCCTCAAAATGACTATTTCTAGTCACACAGAGAAAGAGGTCAGGGCAGTGGTGGTGGCAGTGGTGGTGGGTCAAACTGCCATGTAAGTGAGGTGCCATGACAACTCAGTGGCCAGCAGCAGTGGACGGAGGCCATTAATTGTAGGTATGTCAGTGGGCCAGCTTGTGGTGGACCTGCAGCTCAGGCATAGGCCTGGTCTGCATTGTCTGGCCACAATTTAGAGTCTTTTAAAGGCTCTTTGTGGAACCCAAACCTGGTAGGGCCAGTTTTAGGCTTGGGCTATGGCTATCAGAACCTGTTGGTCTTGCTGCTTTGTTATATTCAAATCCTAGTGGGCTCTGGAAATTATTATTCTGCCTGTCCTGTTATGCTAATTCTGCTAATGGTCAGGTTTCTAGTGACTTACATTCTAAGGAATATAGCTTGGAATTGAAAGTGGGTTTTTTTTTCTTTTTATAATGGGTTTGTGAGGTGCCCTTTTTTGAGGCTATTCTTTGTTGTCTCCCAGGTAAGGGGAACCAGATTAGGCAAGTGGGTTTGGGGCCAACTGGATCTGAATTCTCCCCCTCATGGACTCCTGGGACACTTCCAGCTCTCCACTGCACAGCTCTGCAGGTTGTGCTCTGGGGATCTGTCACAGATAAATATCCCAGGGGTTCTTCAATTGCTGAAAATTTGTGCCTAATTATCTATTGTTACCCACACTGGTAGGTATGGAGCTGGGGAAAGGAGGGGAAGGGATGGCCAAAGTAATCACTTCATTCCTGGGAGGGGAGATGCAAAGTCCAAGACTGCAGGAATGGGGAGGATAACAGAGAGGGGAGCTCCAGTGTAAGGTCTTGTGGCTAGTTCTCAGAGGGTCTCCATGAGCCAGGGATTGACCACCCTTAGGCAGAAGCCTGGGGAGACTACTGCACACTGCAGGTCTTGAATCTTGGGCACAGGAAAGGTTGCAGATGGTAATCTTCTGGACCTGGAAAGCGATTAGCAAAACTTGTGGACAGACACGGTGAACTTGGAGCATTCCAGCAAGTTCTCGAATTGCTCTGCTGGTGAAAATTGCAGGGGGAGATCTGAACCAGACCTTAGTATACTCAATCTATTATCAGCACCCAGCACCCCAATATCGGCCTCCTTACTTCTCAATTTTTTTGGTCTAAAAACAGGAACCCTGGGTAGGTGATTCTGGATGTCATCTTAATAAACCACCCCTGCCCCCTCCCACTTTGTAAATCCATCTTGATAAGGTTCTCCCTCTTTCTGAACCTCTGCTTTATCAATCATGAAGTCTTTCTCTGGGGACTGCTCTGTCATAATAACCTGCCCAAAGGCTCACCATCCTTGTTTCCAAGGAGTGTTCTTACAGTATTTCTTTCAAGACAGATTTGTTTGTTCTACTGATAGTCCTTGGTGCTATCAGTGTTCTTTGCCAACATCGTAATTGAGTTACATCAATTCTACAGTCTTCCTGATTCATTCTCCAGTTTTCATGTGCATATGTGGGAGTCATATCTGATTTTTCTTTAGATTATATCCAGACTACATAAAGAACCCTTGTGTCATAAAAGACTGTACTTTATGTGATTGTGTTTACATGAACTAATCAGTATGATCAAATTGATAAAAGAGAGTATCATAAAAAGTACATTAGTGGTTTCTTAGGGCTAGAAGAATAGAAGTTGTAGGACTAGTTAAAGGGTACAAGATTTCATTTTGATGGGATGAAATTATTTTTAAATTGATTGCAGTGAAGGACACAAATATGTTAGCATACTAAAAGCATCATTGATGTTTATACTTTAAATGAGTGAATTGTATGGTATGTGAATTGTATCCCAATAAAATTATTTTAAGACTCAAAATTAATAAAGCAAGTTACAATGTTTTCAATATGCAAACATTTTAATAAATATTTCACAAAAGAAGATATGTAGATATCTAAGAAGTGTGAGATCAACATAATTAGTCATCAACCAAATCAAACTTGTTGCCAACAAATCTATTCCAATTCATAGTATCCCTACAGCAGTCCCAAGGCTGTGAATGTATGTGGAAGCAAATGGCTACTTCTTTCTCATCCAGAGAAGCTGGTTGGTTCAAACCATAGACCTCTTAGAGAATGCAAATCAAACCCATAGTGAGGCACCACTGCATACCTATGAGAATTAGAGTAACTTGGGAGAGAGAGAGACCATCAATACTGACAAAGATATGGAACAATTGGATTTGCATGCTTCTGGTAAAAAGGCAAACTGGTAGTAACAGCAACTTTGAAATTAATTAGGTAAATTCTTATCAAACTAAGCATACACTTATCATAGGACACAGAAAGTCCACTCCTCCCTATTTACCCAAGTTAAAGGAAAACTATAATCAAACAAAAAGCCACAAATAAGTGTTCATGGTGACTTTATTTGTAATTACCAGTAACTGGAAAACAGCCTTGCTGTTCATCAGTTGGAGACAGAAAAAGCAAGCTGTGGTATATCCATTCAATGGAGTACTAGTCCACAATGAAAAGAAATGGGGAACAAATACACATGGATACAACTTAAGTGTATTTTGCTAAGTAAATGAAACCAGACTCAAAAGGCTGCCTACTACCTGAATGGATTAAATCTCTGGCAATCCGCTCTGGCCACATTCAAGGGACATGCTATCAGAAAGTACTACAAGCTTAATTACAGCAGATGTAATAAAGTTAATATGTAATAGTTGAGCATTTGATCTATCTTTTGGTCCATTTGAAATGTGTTCTAGCTTCTTAATAGTTTCTGCTTCTTTTTCTCAAAAGAGATGTTTTCCTCTGGTTTTATTTTAATATTACTTTTGGTTTTTTTATTTTTATATGTTTGCTATATTTGTTTTCGTTTTGCATGTTTTCAGCACATGAAATCCAGATAGGCGAATCTATAGAAGCAGTAGCGAGTGCAATGGTATATTGTAGACATGGGAGGGCAGGTAGAGGGAGCTAATAATGAGTATAAAAAGGAAGAATATGTCCTATGACTGATTGTAGCGATGTTTATATATCTTTTTAATATGGCTGAACTATGGTCATGTATGATATAAAAATTGAATATCAAAGTATTTCCCCCCAAAAAACTACATACTATTATCCTACTTATGTGACAGCTTTACAAAATTATATCAGTGATTGCCAAGAGCTGAGGACATGAAAGGTGTCCTGGCAGTGCCATCAAGAGTCCCTTTGGGTTGGAATTGACTCAATGGCAGTGGTTTGGTTTTGATGTTAGGGTAAAGGCAAAGGACCATGGAGAAATTCTGGGGGTCATAGAATAGTTCAATAGCTTGATCGATATGTATACTTTTGTCTAAACTTATCGAATTTTGCAGTATGTAAATTATATTAAAAGTAGAAGCACCTATTCACACTCAGCCCCCGTGCCTTCAAAGACACAATCAATGCCCACTTTGGGCAGCTGACGTACTGCTCAAATCCTCTACAGTCTACTGAGTTACTTATCTGGATCCTGAACATTGGCTGTTTGTTATTATCAAACTCAAAAAACTCACCGCCATAAAATGGATTTCAACTCATAGTGACCCTACAGGGAAGCGTGGAACTGGCCCCGGGGATTTCCAAGATTGTAAGTCTTTAGAGAAGCCAAAAGCCTCACCTTTCTCCCGTGGAGCAGCAAGCAAGTTAAAACTGCCAACCTTGTGGTTAGCAATGCAACGCGTAGCTTATTAAGGCACCAGGACTGCGCATAAAATAACAAAGCATATCTGACCACGAAAGAGTGGTGATTTCTTGGCTAAGCTACTCTCTACAGTTGATACTTCCAGAAACATCCTACCCCATCTCTGACTTTTGTACACACGGAAAGCGCCTACTCGTTCTTTTAAGACTCCATGAATACAACAATGACGACACAAGAATACAATATCTAGAATACAAGATAACCGAAAACAAGGAGCTTGGATGTTTTAGCGTCTAGAGTCAGAGCAGAGACTCAATAACTTGTTGAAATCCTGAATCGAATTTTAGAGAAGGAAACTGAACTCTCATTGCTAGAAAGCAGTATAGCTGAGACACAGGTTCAGATCTTGCATGGGTTTGACCTTTTTGATGTTCTTTTAACCAGTATTCATGGGGGTAGGGCGCTGAGAGTTAAGCCTTTAGAGTCACGAAGACTTCAGCTTTAATTGGTGGCACCTTATCATTTTGGAGTCCTTTGAGATGCTATAGAAAGTCTAAGAAGCAAATAAAAAGTACAAATCTTTTGCACACGACTTCAAGCATCTCTTGGACCTGCTTTGGCACTGTTAGGTGAGGTAGACTAGAGAAACAAATCCAAGGACATTTGTATATGTATAAGAAAGAGGTTTCTATCAAAGAGCAATTATATATTGAGAAAACATCCCAGCCCAGTGCAGACCAAGTTCTTAAGTGTGATATTAGCCCCTATGTCCAAGACTAGTCCATGAATTCCTCGTGAGACTCACACAGCACATGCAATAATACAGAATGCAGGAAGATCACCAGGCAGTGGGTGGAAAGTCTTGTGGAGGCAGTGGCGGTGAAAGCATCTCCACATGTCTCCTCCAACTCCTGAGTATGTCTCCTCAGCAGGAAGGGGAAGGCAGAAAGAGGGGGTTCAGCCTCCAGTGAACTATTTATCTCTGTCACGCCTCCAAATGAGGTCAAAAAGCTGCGACCTAATTGACAAGCTAAACTCCACCCCTTTACTCATAACACTCTCATATTGACAAGGGAGGATGTAACTACCACAAACACCGTTCTGCATGTGGGCATTTGGATGAGTCACTTCACCCTCTGGATCTTAGTTACTGCTCCCAAACCCCCGAGGATGGGTTTGAGATCCAATGAGGTCAGTGTAGTATTTTCAGGCTCCATTGCCTCGCCCCTCCCTGAGTGGCCGTGTGCCACAGTGGGGGGGACACTCAGAGGACCCAGGTCCCAGGCGCTCCACTCTCTTCCCCATCCTGTGATTCACCTGCCTTATTTCCAGTGAGATGGGATCACTGCTCAGGCAACAGAATGGATCAAATGAGATAGTAAAAGCCCTCAGGAAATGCTCAAACCCTCAAAACAGTTCCCAAGACATTCCCTCTGTGCCCTGCAAATTGCTTTACTGTTTCAATTTCAGCTGCACCCTCAGAGTTCAGGATAATGTAGGTGGAATTCCATTGCGGTGTTCTGTGTAAAGTCTGCCCTCTCCCCTCCTCGCTGCAGCCTCTCAACATAGCTCCTGCCACCAGCACAGAGTCCAGAACACTGAGGGAGCCGCTGACTAGAAGTTTCCTGGCCCTGTGGGCAAGGATTATTCATCTGATTCACGTGATTTTAAATTTCTTATTGTTAGATGCCAACATTTAAGACTTGGGTGACTACATAAACAAATCGGGACTATTCGTTTCTCTTGAAAAATTAAAAACTGTCATCCCTGGGTTCATGTTCCCAGCCATGGAGACAGTCAGCTATGAGAAAGAACCAGGGCTGCAACATCCCCCTCTTCCTACCCCCAACCTTCAGTATCATGGTCCATGCGTCCTGCAGCCCCCACAGTTCATATCTGGCCATTAGGAGTCATGTGAGCTGCTTTGACATCTATCTTCCACCACCTGCCTGTCGGGTGGCGTGCATGTTACTGGGATGCTGGAAGCTCTACCACGGCTATTTCAAACCCCAGTGAGATCAACCATGATGGGACGGTTCCAGCAGAGCTTCTAGGCTAACAAAGACTGTAAGAAAGGCCTAGTACAAGGGCCAGACCCAACCCAGGGAGGCCTATGGTGGCCAACTAAAAGGGAAAGAAAAGAAGACATGAGTATCAGGGGAACAGGGCTCTGTTCCCAAGGGGAGGGTATTGTTTATATCTCTACAGGAGAGGGAGAGAGGGACCAGACTTCAACCTGGTGCGCCAAGACATGAATGCAACATACCAGCATTAAGCAGGGAACCAAGAGAGGTGCCAAGTACATGGACATCCCATCCCTCCTCCCAGAAGAATGCACTTCAGAGGACAGCACTGAAGTTACAGCTCCCGGAGAAGGGGGTGTCTGATCAGTGCACACAGGAGCAAGCAAAGAGGGAAGGAGAGAGAGTGGAGCACATCCTGACCCACTAAGCCCCGAGGACTATATTCCTGCTCAGAGCAGCCAGTGCACAGAGAGGATCATCGGGCCTGGCTCCACCATGAGATAAGATGTTCCTCAATGACCCCTGTCGCTACGAGGGACAACACTGGAGGCACAGTGTGAGAATTGTGACCAGTCTGACCCCACCACACTGGAGCTAAACACTAAGGGTGTGCAACACAGCAGGAGGGGGAACAAAGCCATGAAGTCCCAGGGAATGCCAAAAATAGACTTTGGGGCCAGAGAGTGGTATTCCATCACACTTGACTGGAAAACACTCCTAAAGGTCAACAAACAGACCCGGAATTATTTATAGGATTTTTTTATTGTCATTGGTTGTTGTTGTTGTTGTTGTTGTTGTTTGGTTTTTGACTTTCTTTTGTTGTTTTGTTTTGCTGTTTTGGTTTTGTGGGTATTATTGTCTCTGCATGCCTATCTAGATAAGATAGGCAGGATAAACAATCTGAAGGAGAAAACAACAGGACCAATGGTTTGAGAAGAAGGGGATATGGGAGATGGAAGAAAGGGAAGGAAGCAAGTGTTAACAAACTCAGGAACAAGGGAATAAGTAGTTTAAAATCAATGGTGAGGATGGTGTAGAATGCCTGATAGGGCTTAATCAAGGGCAACGTAACCCAGAGAAATTAGTGAAACCTGAATGAAGGCCAAACATGATACTGGGACAAGAGAAAAGTGAAAGAAAATAGCAGGGGGAAAAAACTAGGAGGCAAAGGGCATTTATCGGTCTAAATACAGGCATGTACATATATAAATCTATTTAATATATTGATAGGGAAATAGACTATGTATATTTATAGATTGAATGTCAAGGTAGCAGATGGACATTGGGCCTCTCCTCAAGTACTTCCTCAGTGCAAGAACACTTTGTTCTAATAACCTGGCATTCTGTGATGCTCATCTTTTTGACATGATCGCTGAAGACAAAATGGGTGCATAGCAAATGTGGTGAAGAAAGCTGACGGTGCCCAGCTATCAAAAGATATAGCATCTGGGGTCTTAAGGGCTTAAAGATAATAAGCGGCCATCTAGCTGAGAAGCAACAAAGCCCACATGGAAGAAGCACACCAGCCTGTGTGATCATGAGGTGTCAATGGGATCAGGTATCAGGCATCAAAGACCCAGAACAAAAATTCATACACAATGTGAAGAGGGGGGTGCAGAGTGGAGACTCAAAGCCCATCTGTAAACAATTGGGCATACCCTTATAGAAGGGTCACAAAGAAGAGTTGAGCCAGTTAGGGTACAGTATAGCACCAATGAAATGTACAACATTCCTCTAGTTCTTTAATGTTTCCTTCCCCACCCTCCACGATCATGATCCCAATTATATTTTACAAATCTGGCTAAACCAGAATATGTACACAGATACAGATAAGAACTGGAAGCACAGGGAATCCAGGACAGATTAACTCCTCAGGATTAATCATGTGAGTAGCAGAAGGGGAGGGGAAAAAGGGAAAACCAATGACTAGGATCTACATATAACCCCCTCCCTGGGGAATGGACAACAGAAAAGTGAGTGAAGGGAGACATCAGTCAATATAAGGCAGAAAAAAATAATAACAATTTATAAATTATCAAGGGTTCATGAGGGGAGGGGGAAAATGATGAGTTGATACTAAGGACTCAAGTAGAAAGGAAATGTTTTGAAAATGATGATGGAAACAAATGTAAAAACGTGCTTGACACATGGATGGATGAATGGATTGTGATAAGAGCTATATGAGCCCCCAATAAAATGATTGCTTTAAAAAAAGGAAGAAAGGCCTAGTGATGTACTTCTGAAAATTAAACAAGGAAAACTTTATAGGATAATGACACTGTCCATCTAATTTGCTTTGGATATCTCATTAGGAGAGCAGATTGCTGAAGGAAGGCATGATGTTTGTTGTTGAAGTCGAGAACAAACCAGGGGCTGGGTGAGAAGGACTGGGGACCCTCAGACTGGGAACCCTCAGAGGGAAAGACTGGGGATCCTCTGAATATGGGCTGAATCATGCAGGTGGAGGTGAGGATGATAGAGGAAACATTGCATTCCTTTGTCCATTAACTTAACATGAGACAGTGTGTTGGTATGGGTAGACTAGAGACAAATTCATAAATTTATTTTTATATAAAAGACAATTGTACATTAAGAAAACATTCCATCCTAGTCCAGTTCAGATCCATAAGTCCGATATTAGCCCATGTATCTGATACTAGTCTATAAAGTCCTCTTCAGACTCATGAAATACATGCAATGAAGCCAAATGAAGGACAATCACAAACCAGTGGGTAGAAAGTCTTTGGATCCAGTGGTGCTGTAAGCATCTCAACACTGGCAGGAGTCTCCAGGTGGCTTCTCTAGGTCCAGGTTTCTTGTTGCTTCCAGAAAGGCCTATGTGGCTTCTCCTCAGGGATGTCTCGCAGGGAGCCAGCCTTGTCAGTTGAATCTCTCAGGCAGGGAATGCTGTCAGTAAAAAGTCTCCAAGGAGGTGAACCAAGAGAGACAGTGTCTCCGCCTCTAAGAAGAAATTTCCACATTGCCCAGAATTCTCAGGAGAAGGCCATTCCCACACAGTGGTCTCTTTGGCTATCTCCAGATTGACAGGCTAGTCTCCACCCCTACACTCTTAACCCTCAAACTGACACCAGATAGGTGGCTGCCAAAGACAGAGTCTATTCAATGGCAACTACCTGCCCACCTATCTATTCCCATCTCCAGTCTTGGAGTGCATCAGCCCATGAGTCAGCCCTCTAATATTACAGTCTAAGGAATGGTACAAAGCCCAGTCACAGGTCCCATCTTATTTAGGTCCCAGGAAATCACTGTGTGTTAGCTATCATCACCTCCATATCATAGACCAAAGAGTGAGGTTGCAAGACACAGTAAAATCACCAAGACCACCACATTAATAAGAGGCAGAATTAAGACTCCGTGATGAAGTCCTGATAACTTGGAGTAGGGTCAAACCTCTACTGGCTTCCATTTCTTTAAAGTGACGTTCACTGAAACCACATTCTGGTACAAGTACTTGAAATCATGCAGACTTGGTTTGGAATCTGAATCTGCCAACTCTGTGGCTTCGTCCCCCCAATTTCCCCATCTCTAACATGGAGCCAAGACACCTTCCTCTCAGGATTACTCAGAAAGCCTCTCTGCTAGTAGCAGTTGCCATGGAATCAGCTCAAACTGATGGTGACCCACGGGTGCTCTCTAAGCTTCAGATCTTCCTTCTGAAGCACCTCTGGATGGAAAGAAATGTCCACATCTTTCTCCCACCAAGTAGCCGGTGGATTTGAGCTGAGTTGGCAGTCAAGCACACAGTCACCATGCAAGCAGGGTTTCTCCAGGTACACAGTGGAGTCCTGTTCATCGGTAAAGAGAAATAAAATTCTCGTACATTGCCACAACACGAAGAAATCTTAGAAACATTGGGCTGAGAAGTACGTCAGCCAGTAAAAGACAAACATTAGAAAACCCCGCTTACATGAAAGAGGCAAATGCATACAGACCAAAATAAAGCCGTCTTGGGAAAAAATAGCTAGCATGCGCCTACAAAGCCAGGATGAAGAGCCTTCATCTCATGTATCCTGAACATGTTGTCAGGAGAGGCTGGTCCCTGGAGAAGGACATTGTGCTTGGTAAAGTACAGTGAGAAGGAGGAAGCCCTTCAATAGGGTCGATCCACACCGTGGCTGCAAGAACAGACCCAAACATAACAACCATGAGGATGGAGGAAGACCAGGTAGTGTTTTATTCTGTTGTGAGCAGAGATGCATTAAGTTGAAGCCTATTTGAGACTCCTTGCAATAATATAGATACCAAAATTTAAAGTGATTACCAGGGATGGGAGGGAGGGGGGAAGAGGAACTCAATCCTTACAAGGCACTGAGTTCAGTTAAAAATTATGATGGAAAAATGTGGAAACAGTGGGGTTTTTTGTACATGGCAAGTGTAATTGACATCAATGAATTGTATATGTAAAAATACTGACACGGCAAGTGTTTGCTACACAGGCTTAACACATTTTTCAAAGACAAGCGTATGTAGAAACAAGTTCAAAGAAAAATCCTGTTCAATGCAAAAAGAGAGAATTATTTATAATATCCTAGAGTAAAATAACAGTGGAAGAGGGGCAGTTACCTAAGAACAAAAGCTGACTGACTTTCACCAAACCATTTCTTCTTCCTCTTGTTCACACAGCTGGGCTATATTTCCCAGTGTCCTTTGCAGTGGCATATGGCCCAATGATTAGTTCTGATCAGAAGAATAGGGCAAAAGTGGTAGCTGTCACTTCCAGGACTGACCCTATAAGCCTTCCCAAGACACCTTTCATGTTCTTCCTCTTCTATGCCTTGATGCAAACAAGAATTTTGGACATGAAGACCTGGAAATGGTGGCGCCACAAAACGATAAGAACATGAGTCTCTAAACCACCAATTGAAGGAGGAATGGCCACTCATAAGGAAATATCTGTTTTGACAACAAGTGTTGTCAAGGATATGGAGAGATTGCAATTTTCACTCATCGCTGGTGGGGGTATAAAATGATACAACCACTACAGGAAACTGCTTGGAGGAGCCTTGGTGGTGACATGATCATGCACTGGACTGTGATTCCCTCGGTTGACGGTTCAAAACTACCAGCATCTCCGTGGGAAAGAGATGGGGCTTTGTACTCCCCAATAAGCAGCGACTCTCTGGGACACTCACAAGGGAGTCAGCATTGATCGACAGAAGTGAGTTTATGGAACATTAACTTAGTGGTTTCTCAAAAATTTGACCAAAAAAACCCCACCATATGAACCAACAATTCCGCTCCTAGGTACATACTAAAGAGATTTGAAAACATGATAAAGACACAAGTACATCAGTACTTTTCATAGCTGAAGGGTGAAAGCAACCACCACTGGGTGACTGGCTTAAAAAAAAAAGCATGGTAAACACGTGCCATGGATTAAGGTTGCAGCTAGTGCTGTCAGCGGGTGCTGAGTCATAGTAACTCCATGGACACTGCTTGGTCTTGCCCCACCCTCATAATTGTTATGCTTGAACCCACTGTGAGGGACAAGTCAAGCCACCAGATGAGGACCTTCCTCTTTTTTGATGCCCTTTACTGGCGTCTCTCTTAGGCGTCTCTCTTAGGCTAGTCACCGTGCTCTGGAATGAGTACAAATATGAATCTCTTCCAGTGAGTTGCCCAAGTAGCTCTCTTCCAAATTTCTTGGCATAGAAGAAGGGCAGTGAAAGGGAGGCCAGCCTCGAGGAGATGAGTAGACACAGGGGCTGCCGTGTTCAAGCACGGGAACAATCGTGAGGATGGTGCAGAACCAGGCAGTACACCATTCAGCTGTGCGTGGAGTTGCTATGGGCGGGAACGGACGTGGTGAACCTAACAACAGCAAGATGAGTAAGTACCTCCAGTGCTTCATCGGCTCATTGAAACATTTCAATCAGCATTTTCTCAATCCTGGAGCCCTCTTTTTGGCTAATGCCTTCAGTTAGCTTAGACATCTTCCTGCAGCGTCATGGGCTGATCTTTGCGCTTTTCTTATAGTACTTTCCTTTGGCTTCTCAAGCCCTTTGAAGTTTTCTGTTCATCTCGTTTACCCCATCATTTCCTCCATTTGGCACAACTACTCAATGATTTAGAGAGGGTTTTAGAGTCTCTTCTGACATCCACTTTGATCTTTTCTTTCTTGCCTGTCTTTTTAATGACCTTTTGCTTTCTTCGTGAACGATATACTTGATGTTATCCCACAGGCCATCAGGTCTTCCGTCATTCATGTCCAATAGTCCAAATCTTTCCTTGAGACATTCTCAACATTCTGGTGGGACGCTTCAAGATCACATTTTGGCCCTTGTAGGCCTTTTCTTCATCTCCAACCAGAACTTACATGGAGCAATTTTTATGTATAAATGATTGCATGGACTATCACTTATGTGTAAAGAGAAATGAAGTCCTTATGCATGCTGGAACGATAGTGAACCTTGAAAACATTAGGCCGAGTGAAGAAACAAGCACAAAAGGACAAGTACTGGGTCGAGCCCCGATGGCGTGGTGGTTGTGTGCGGGACTGTGGCCCACAGGGTTGGGGTTCCAATCCAGCAGCAGCTCTCCAGGAACAAGGTAGGCTTCCTACTCCCACCAGGGCAGGGAGGCCACAAAACAACAACAACAACAGCCAAGGACAAGTCCTGTATGATCTCACTTTTGAATAGGCAAATGTGAGAGCTCAAAGTTTATTAGTGGATACTAAGAAAGGGGAGGAGGGGGAAAGAAGGAATTACTATTTGGGAAGCATTGTGTTTCTCTTGCAAGAGATAGGAAATTTGGCAATAATTGTGGGTTATGGTTACACTCTGGGAATAATGTCATTGTAATGTAATAGGTGTCAATAAACTACACCTATGGGAGACACATGGAAATAGGCAAATGTTGAGTTATACAACACAATAAAGGTTTTTTTAAGTTTATACAACAATGTTTAAAGTTAAAAAGACATATTAGCTTGCGCCTTTTAAAATATTTGTTAATGAAATAAGAGAAGGAAAATAAAAGCACACAGATTGGGAGGAAATGACATTTCCTTTTTTCAGAAATGACATGATTATATATACATTAAAATAAATATATGAAATATTTTAATGTATGTAAATATGCATACATTCCCCAAAAGTGATAGAAAAGAAAACTACTTTAAAAACAATTATGGTAAGGTTACTGAATCCAAGGTTCATATATAAAACTCAAAATTTTCTGATATGTCATCAGAAAAATTGGAATTGGGACATCAAATGCACAATACTATTTATATCAGCAGAAGAGAGAAAAAAGAAATGTTTAGATGTAAATCAAATAACTATAAGATCTAAATAAGGAAACCTCCAGAAAGGAATCAATAGGTGGAGAGAGATTCAATGTTCATGAATATGGAGACTGAATAGTATTAAGATCTCAGTTGCTCCCAACTTGATTTATAGAACCAGTGAAATGCCAATCAACATCTCAGGAAATTGCTTTGCAGATATTAACAAACTGATTCTAGAATTTAAATGCAAAGACGACAGACTCAGAATGACTAATGCAAAACTGAAAAAAACATCCAGAAGACTGACCCTTCCAGCATCAAGAACGTCTACAAGGTTTCAGAGAGCTAGCCAGTGTGCTACTGCTCAAAGACCTGACAACTAGATCAATGGAACAGAATGGAAACCCAGAAATGGATTCCCGCATACACAGTCAAACGATCAATGACTAAAGGATATTGGTGGAGGAAAGGCTGTCTTTTCAACAATTGATGCTGGAAACAATTGGACATCCTCGTGCAAAACAATAAATAAATGTAGACACAAACCTTACGTACAACTTGACAGAAATGGACTCACAATGGAGCATAAGCCTAAATTTAAAATACAAAACCATACAGCTTCTGGAGGATGACCTAGCAGAAAGTCTAGCTGACCTTGTTTTGATGGTGACTCCTGAGATGTAACAGCAAAAAAAAAAAAAAAAAAGCCCAATGCATGAAAGAAAAAGAGTTGCTAAGTTTGACTTCATAAAAATTCAAAACTTCTGCCCTTCGCAGGGAACTGCTGAGAGAAGGGAAACATATGCCATGCACTGAGAGAATATATTCACAAAACACAACGCGGATAAAAGAATTTCATCAAAAATATACAAACAATTGCCCAGACTGCAAATCTTGACGAAAGGGAGCTGCGACATCTTTCTACCACAGAACAGCTAATTGGTTTGAGCTGCCAGCCTTCTGGTGAGTGGACAAGAATTGAACCTCCGCAGAGCCAAGGCTCCTTCTGATGGGATTGAAGGTTGTCAAATAAGCCCCTGGTTACAGGTCAGCAAGTTGGCTCATAGCATCCCTGTATATAGTGTCTTAATAACTCTTTATGGAAGCAGACAGCTTCATCTAGTAGGTTTGAACCACCAGCCATGTGGTTAGCAGTTCAATGTTCAACCCACAGCACCATCAGGTCTCCTGTCTTAAGTCAAAATAATCAAATACTACCACACAGCTATTAGTATGGCAATGCTAAGTGCTGGGGAGGACAGGAAGCAAAAGGACTCCTCATTCATTGCTGATGAGAATGCAAAATAGTACAGTCACTTTGAAAGACAATACAGCAGTTACTTACACTGCTAAATGTCCTTTTTCCATGTGATGCAAAAAATTATACTTCTGGGTATTTCCTCCTAAGGATTATGTCCTTACAAAATCCCTGTACATTTATGTTTAGCCATTTTGTTCATAATTGCCCCCAAACTAGAAGCAAGCAAGATGTCTCTAAATAGATGAAAAGATAAACAAAAGATGGCACACATACACATTCAAATATTGATCAGTGATAAAAAGAAATGGGCCGTGAAGTTATGAAGAGACATTAAGGAACCTTAATTGACATTTATAAATTGAAAAAACAATCTGAAAAGCTGTGTGTGGTGAAGTGAAATTGCTGGATATGGGTCATCTATCCATATAGCTCTTGTAACTTCCATCAAGCGATTGGGTAGGACCATACAAACAGGGGGCGTGGAACAGTTCTAGAAAGGATTGTTCAGTTTTGCCATTCCACTGTTTCACTGAGTAGAAGAACGAGCCACCTCAGACCCAAGAAGAGGGAAATCCCACAACCACCAAAAAAGAAAAGCCATCAGCGGAATCCATGCAGCATCCCTGCAAGAAGTGGGCGAGGCAGGGGAGGAAGCACTGAATGCCCCAGCACCAAGCCCATGAGGCAGAGCAGTGGCCCTCCCAGCCCATAAAACAAAGCAGAGACCAGGGGATTGCATGGCTGAGAGGCTAAGGACCAGAGAGGCACACCTGTCTGGTTAAGAAGAATTGCTGCAGACAGAATCTCTGCATCCTGAAAGTTTTCTGATCCTGAACCATGGGGATCATCCTGGGGTTCACCTTCTCTCCCCATCCCCTCCTCCCCCGGCCCCAGTGGAGGTGGAGAAGGTCAGACGTGGCCCCTGCACCATTTATGACTGCATGATTCCAACTACCTGACATGTGAAAAAGTAAACCTATACAGACCACCAAGGGTTCGGGTGCAGGGGCTGTAAATAGGTAGAGCATCGGACATATTTAGGACTGTGGAACTCTTCTGTACAATACTGGAATGGTGGATACATGACATTATGCATTTGTCAAAACACATCGAACTGCACAATACAAAGAAGGAACCCCGACATACACTATAGAGATTAGCTAGCAATAAATCAAAATCGGTTTGTCCATTGTACCAACTGTACCACATTAACACAAGGAGCCAGTTAGAAAAGAAACTATGTGTGGGGGTGGTGGTAGAGGGGTGGGGGTAATGTAGGACCTCCCTGTACTATCTGATCATTTCCTATATGGCTAAAATTGCTGAAGAAAATGATCTATATTCTTCTTTAAAACATCAGTGAGTTGTGGGACAAGGCCAAGTGGCCTAATATGCATATTTTAATGGACAGGAGAAAGAAGAAGAAACTACATTTGAAGAAACTATAAGCAAATTTATCCAAATTTCATGAAAACTATGAAATCGCAGAACCTAGAAGCTGTAGAAGTCAATCACAAGAAAAGCGAAGAAATTTACACAGATGCACATTTTCATCAGATTGATCAAAAGACATCAACAAGACACCATCTTAAAGGCAGTCAGAGAAAAAGAGACATGTCACATCGAAAGGAACAAAGATCAAGCTGACACAGATTTCTTGTCAAAAATAATGCAATCAAGAAGAGAGTGGAGCAACATCATTAAAGTATTCAAAGGGAGACAGGGGAAAACAGGCAGTGTGGAAGTCTTTACCCAGGGAGAACATTCTCCAAACATAAACATTCTCCAAACGTAAAGGCATTTTCAGACTTATGGAAGAGGAAGGAATTCAGCAGCAGCAGATCTACACTACCAAAAAGGCAAAAGAAAATAACTTAGTCAAAAGACGATAGTATCAGATAGAAATCTGGTCTCAGCAAAAGTATGAAGAGCACTGGAAATTGCAGTGATATGTGTAAATACACAAAGAACTCTTTCTTTTTAATACGTAAGATTTTTCCCTTATTAAAATAACTGCTTACACTACATGTGAGCATTTAAGCAAAAATACAGGAGTAACAGTATAGTGTGGATTTTAAAGCACAAGCAGAGGTAGCATGTATAACAGCAGTTGCAGAGAGTCTGGGCAGAGAGAAATGGGGCCACCTTATTATAAGCTGCTTATTCCAGACATGTAGTGATATAATAGTCCTTAAAGATGAAGTTGTATAAGATATATACTTGAAAAAACCTCATAAATCAACTACCGAGATACCAAAACAAATTTAGGGCTAATAATTTGCTATAGTGAAAATATTAAATGTCATAAAAAAGATAATCAATTCAACAGAAGTCAAAGAAAAAGAAAAATAATAGAGAAATAGAACATAAATAACCAGCTAGACCCCAGTGGAACCATATGAGCTATCACATTAAATGTAAATGATCTAAACATTGCCAATTAAGAGACAAGAGCTACAGTTTGTCTTTTTTTTAAGGCAGATAAAACGATATGCTTTCTATGAGAAATATGCATTAAATATCCGTGGGCAAAGAGTGAAAAAATGGGTTACACGTTTAAGGAAGACAACATACATGGTCTAAGTATTTTTGGTAGGTGCCATCATGTCTATTCTGATTCACAGAGAACCTATCTACAGTAGAACAAAACTCCACCCACTTCTGCACTGTCCTCTCAATTGTTCTTATGTCTAAGCCCATTGTTGCGGGCACTGTGTCAATCCACCTTGTCAAAAGCCTTCCCCTTTTTTACTGTCCAAGCATGATCTCCAGGGACGGGTATCTCCTGATTACAGGCCTAACGTACTTAAGACAAAATCTCTTCATCCTTGCTTCTAAGGAAACCCTTGGTGTCATAGCGATTATGAATTGAGTTGCTAACCGCAGGGCCAGCAGTTCAAAACCACCGGTCAGCTACGATAAAGAAAGAGAGGAGCCTGTCTTCCTCGGCTTCTGTGAAGAGCCTCAGGAACTCACAGGAGCAGTTCTATCCTGCCCTATAGAGTCTCTGTACATCAGAATGGGTCCAACGGCAGTGCGCTTTGCTTCTAAGATGCTTACTAGTTGAACTTCTTTCAAGACAGACCTATTGCAAGTCATTGGGCTAGCAAAATTACAGCATGTGTGAGCTCCAGCTTCATTTCTTCCTCTCTTTTTTTTCCCAAATCGTGTTGTTGGGGAATACGTACACCTCTTAGCACAATCCACACAAACATCTATTGTGTCAAGCACTTCTGTACGTTTGTTTCCCTGATCATTCTCAAAATGTTTGCTTTTCACTTGATCCCTGGTATCCGCTCCTGGTTTTTCCTTTCCCTCCCTGCTCAAACCCCCCCCCCCCATGAACCCCTGATAATTTATAAGTTATTATTATTTTGTTTTATCTTACACCATCCGACATCTCTCCTCACCCACTTCTCCACTTTACATCCCCAAGGGAGGAGGCCATATGTATATCCTTGCAATCTGTTCTCCCTTTCTACCCCAGCTTCCCTCCCCCATTCCATTATTGTCCCTCTCACCACCGGTCCTAAGGGGTTCTTCTGGCCTGGATTCCCTGTGTTTCTGGTTCCTATCTGCATCACTGTACATTCTCCAGTCCAGCCAGATTTATAAGGTAGCACTGGGATCATGATAGTAGGGGGTGGGGGAGGAAGCAGTCAAGAACTAGAGGAACATTGTATGTTTAATCATTGCAACACTGCACCCTGACTGCCTCGTCCCCTCCCGGGGCCTTCTGTGAGGAAATGTCCAGCTGCCCACAGTTGGGCTTTGAGTCCCCACTCTGCACTCCCCCTCATTCACAATGATAAGGTTTTTTGCTCTTTGATGCCTGCTAGCTGATCCCCTCAACACCATGTGATCACCCAGGCCGCTGGGCTTCTTCCATGTGAGCTTTGCCCTTCTCAACTAGATGGCCGATTGTTTATCTTCAAGTCTTTAAGGTCCCAGACACTACATCTCCCTGATAGCCGGGCACCATCATCAGCTTCATTTATATCACCAAGATTCTGTTTACAAAAGACTGTTCCTTTGTTGTTGTTTCTAACTTTGGCATGCCAATCACCAATAATTATCTCTGCATCTTGATTACATGTCTGATCAATTTCAGACTGAAGATATTGGTAACATTCTTCAATTTCTTCATCTTTAGCTTTTCATGATTGGTGCATAAATTTGAATAACAGTTGCATTACTTGGATTTCCTTGAATGCAGATAGACATTATCCTCTCACAGATAGCATTGCAAGTCAAGATATATCCTGAAATATCCTTTTTGACAATTAATGCAACACCATTCCTCTTGATTGTGTCATAGCTGGCGTAGTCCACCTTTTCTGGTTCAAATGGCCAATACCAGTCCATTTCAGCTCATCAGCGCCTAGAATATCAGCCTCTAAGCATCCCATTTCATTTTGAACAACTTCCAATTTTTCTAGATTAATACTTCCTTCCTTACAAGGTTCCAATAACTAATCGATGTACACAGCTTTTTATTTCTTATTTTGAGCCCCATTGAAAAATAAAAGCCCGAGGGCTGAGCCCCGGTGGCATAAGTGGTTGAGTGTGGAACTGCGGCCCACAGGCTTGGCGGTTCAAATCCAGTGGCGGCTCTCAGGAGCGGCATTGGGTAGCACCCACGACCACCAGAGGCAGTGATGCCTACAAAAAAAACAACAACAGAAAAATAAAGGCCCAAAAGGCCTCCAAGGACTCACTCCATCCCAAGTCAGCACACTCAATTCTACTTTGAGAAGGCAGCTTGAAGCCATATTTTGAGTTCTTCCTGACCTGAAGTTCTCCTCTCTTGGACCATCTTTGAAAATGTTATGCTTCCATTCATTGACGTCACTGCAGTCAAGTCAATAACTGACTCATAATGACCCCTTGGGGGTTTTAAGACTGTAACTGCTTACTGGAGTAGAAAACCCAGTCTTTCTTCCAACGAACTACTGGTGGTTTTGAACTTCTGACCATGTGGATCACAAGCCAATCTTAACTTCTACACCACCAACTCTTCTATTCAGAAGGTCTTCAGCATGTGGCAGTGTTTCAATGATATTCTTAGTGTATGTCAGTGGCTGATTCCTCAAAGTGGACAGCCTATTTCTTTTTCATAGTCTGTCTTATTCTGGAAGCTCCACTGGAACCTATTCTCTTTGGGTGGTCCATCTGACATTTGAAATACCAATTGAAATAGTTTCTGGCAACACAGAAACCATGATAACACATCAAACTGAAAGATGAGGTATGATAACACTGGACAAAGATAGTCAGAGTGGCTATATTAATTGTAAATAAAATAGACTTCAGAGCAAAGAACATGACAAGAGAAGAAATTCATCTCATAATAAGAGGGTCAATTAACCAAAAAGAGTTAACAGTGGTAAATACTTTTTTATTAATATTAAAAGATCATTTTATTGGGGGTTCTTACAGCTCTTTTTTGGAAAAAATAGTTTTATTGGCATAAAATTAATAGCATATAATTTAATCATTCAATTATATTAAAAAGAGTTGTGCAACTACCACTTCTATCAATTTGAGAACACTTTCTTCTCATAATCATTGCTAGCCCGCCATTTGTCCCCAACCTCCCCTGCTAGCTCTCTAAGTAATTATCAATACAGTTACTGTTTCTATAGATTTACCTATCCTGGATTTCATGTACAGAAAATCATACAAAATTATGAAGTTTTTTATAACTTAGCCCTTTGAATGCTTCACCACATTCATGGATCTATTTGCAGCTCTTATAACAATACATAATATCAATTGTATTGAGCACATTTGTACATACGTTGCCATTATTATTTTGTAAACATTTACTTTTCATTTGAGTCCTTCCTATCAGCTCCTCTTTTTTTCCCTCCACTGCTAACCACTGCCTCCCATCCCCCATGGTTTCTGTTGTTCATCCCCCAGGGGAGTGGGGGGGAGGTTATGTGGTTTCCCCCTTCCTTCTTTCCCCTCCCCAGTATGCACTATATAAAATAGTTCCAAAATGTAGAAAGGAAAAACTGTAGAAATAATTTTTAAATTCATTAATGTAGTCATAAATTTTAATATTACTTTATCATTAATTAATGAACAACTCATTAGAAATCAGCAATAATGTAGATGGCTGGAACAGTAGTATCAGTCATTATGACCTAATTAGAATTGTATCTAACACGTCATCCAATATCAAATGTGCATGAAACATTTACCAAAGCAGGTCATATTCTGGCCACAAAAGAAGTCTAAAATTTCAAAGGATTCAAATAGTAAAAAACATGTTCCCTGACCAAAATGGAATTAAATTAGAAATCAGTCAGAGAAAGATCTCTGGGGCTGGATTTAAAACAGAAGATCAACCACACTTTTAAACAATCCATTAACCCAAAGGACAAAAATCAAAAGATAATTGGAAAGTATTTTGAACTGAATAAAACTAAAACACAGGACACCAAAATCTGTGAGATGCTGCAAAAGTACTATCCCATGGGAAGTTTATAGCACTAAAGGTCAATGCTTTAAAAATAAGAAAGCTCTAAAATCAGGGACTGTAACTTCCCCTTTACAAAGCTAGGAAGTGGAGAGAAGTACATCCTAAGGAAGCAGAAGAAAGAATGCAGATCAATATTTCTAAAATCACACTAACCAGCTCTCTCAACAGATAACAATGACTTGATGACAGAGAATGGGACATATTTACCAGAGTTCCTAGTCTTTACTTCCTTTAGATCTGCATGATTTATTCATTGGAAACACTTATATTCAATAACATAAGTGGTGACTGAACACATGGATCTCACTAGGTGAAATACATAAAAATTCAATCAACTATATTGATGGAAAGAGATGATTGATGGACTGGCCAACTGTGGAACAGACCATCGATTGTTCATATGCAAGATCAAGTTGAAGCTGAAGAAAGTGAAAACAAGTTCACAAGAGCCAAAATACAAATCTGCAAGTATTCCATCCCAATTTAGAAACCATCTTAGGAATAGATATGATATATTGAACACTGATAAATGAAGTTTGTCATATTGTGGTAGCTTGTGTGTTACTGTGGTGCTGGACACTATGTCACTGGTATTTCCAATACCAGCAGGTTTGCCAAGAGAGAAAAGGTTTCTGTTGGGCTTCCAAAGAACAGACAATGCAGAAGTACTCCACTCCCCACTTCAGAGGAAATGGGCTTCTGAAACCTTATGCATAGCTCTGAAACACTGCCTGATACTGAAGGACTCACGAATGGAAGCAGAGCATTGTTGGATATAGTGCTGAAGGATGGGCCCCTTGAGTTAGAAAGCACTCAAAATGTAACTGAGGAGGAGCTGCTTGATCAAAGTAGAGTTAATTGGGTAACATAGATGGAGTAAGCCCTGTGAAAGTGGAGCCTTCAGGATCTTCATTGGCTGATTGGGCATAACTCAAAGTGAAATGAAACAGCTGGAAAATAATCTACAACTACATGGAAATTAAAATGTATTAAGTATGACTCTAGGAAAATTGGAAGTGGTCACTGTTATTGGCCATTTTGAATCAGAAAATCATGTGGCTTACTATGCCTGGAATGAGACAATCAAGAAGAGCTGTGTTGCATTCATTGTCAGAAAAGACATTACAAATCAATCTTGAAGTACCATGCTTTTTGTAACAGAATTATATCTATCTACCTTCAAGCAAATCCATTCAATACAACTATGATTCAAATTGATGAATCAACCACAAAAGATAATGATGAACAAAGTAAAGAATTTTACCAATAGCTTCATTCTAAAAGTGTTAAAATGTGTAAATCAAGCGGTTTTAATAAGTATTGGTGATTGCATTGGAAAGTTGGTAATTGAAATACAAAAGTTGGAAACAAAGTGGAACGAACACACACACTCACTATTATCATAACAATGCCAACTCATAGCACCCGATAGTACAGTGATTCTCAAACTTCCTAATGCCACAACCCTTTCATACAGTTCTTCATGCTGTTGTGACTCCTCTGACCATAAAATTATTTTTGCTGCTACTTCATAATTATAGCTTTGCTACTGTTAAGAATTGGGCAACCCCTGCGAAAGGGCTGTCTGACCCACAGGTTGAGAATTGCTGCCATAGGACAAGGTAGAATTTTTCCTGTGGTTTTCCAAGACTAGATTTTCTATTTCAATGATTTTATTGGGGGCTGTTACAGCTCTTATAACATGTAATACATCATTTGTATCAAGCATACTTGTACATATGTTGCCATCTTCATTTCCACCAAGACTAGATTTTCATGGTAGAAAACCCATCTTTCCCCTAAAAAGCAACAGTGATTTCATGCTGCTTACTTGAAGATCTTAGCCCAACTTGTAACAGTTACACCACCAGGGTTCCTTAAGGAAAGAACAATAGTTGGAAAATATGGTCTTGGTAATTAAAATTAAGCTAGAGATCACATGATAGAATATTGCAAGACCAATGATTTGTTCATATCAAATACCTTTCCTCAACAACACAAAATGCAACTATACATATGGATTTCTCCAGATGAAATACACAAATTGACTACATCTGTGAGACAACAAGATGGAGAAGCTCAATATCAGCAGCTAAAATCAGTCTAGAGGCTGATGTGAAACAGACCATCAAATGTTCATTTGTAAGTTGGGGTTGAAACTGAAGAGAATTAAAATAAGTCTGTGCGAGTCAAAGTACAACCTTGAATCTCCCCTACCTGAATATCAACAACGTCTTAAGAAAAAACTGAATGCATGGACCACGAATAACAGAAGACATGATGAGCTGTGGGAGGACATCAAGAACATCATTCATGAAGAAAGCAAGAGGTCATTTAAAAGACAAGAAAGAAAAGCTCAAAGTGGACGTCGGAAGAGACTCTGGAACATGCTCTGAATCGTAGAGTAGCTGAGACGAATGGAAGAAATGACGATGCCAAAGAGCTGAATGGAAAATTTCAAAGGTCAGCTCAAGGAGATAAAGTCAAATATTATAATGACACATGCGAAGACCTGGAGTTAGAAAGGGGCGGGGGGAGGCATGTTCAGCATATCTGAAATCAAAAGAACTCAAGGGAAAATTCAAGCCTCAAGTTTCAATACTGAAAGATTCTAAGGGCAAAATATTGGATGGTGCAGAAGGCGTTCAGAAAAGATGTAAAGCATCCACGGAGTCGCTGTACCAAAAATAACTAATTGATATTCCACCATTTGAGGAGGTATGATATGAACAAGAACCAAAGGTACTGAAGGAAGAATTCAGTGACTGTGTTAGAGAGGGCTCTCTAGAGAAACAAAACCAGAATATATATATAACATATAAATATATATATATATATCACAAAGAAATAAACAGCTAATTAGCCCATAGATGACTACAGAGAACTCAGTTCAATGCACTTTCATGAGACAGTTAATATGCTGGCAGTTCTTCAACTCATGAAGGCTGCTGGGTGCAAGTCAAAGAACCAGAAAGCTAAGTCTTCTGTAGAGCAATACCGGCAATCTTGCCACAGGCAGCAAAGAGCAGGGAGGGTCGCCAACAGTCAGCCAGATGATAGAGTCTGACAGTCCTCAATTCAAGAGATGCATACACCAGCAGGGTGATGAAGCAGGTCTCAAAGGACTCGCAAACTATAGTGACCCAGTCCATGGATTGGGTGTCCAACAGATAGTGTAGTTCACAAGTTGAGACAGAGAACTAGCTAAGACAGTCACACTGGTCTAGTCATCAGAGAGCAAGAGACAGAAAGGAAAGGCTTGCCAAACTATTTATCTCTTTGCCCTTCAATTAAACTGCAGCCTTATTAATCCCACATGTGTTTGTTAGCAAGGCTGGCACAATAAACCTACATATCACAGTGACATTGAATGCGTTGGCCAAAAACATGTACAAGATTGTATGCTCATACCATAATTCTTCAATGTGTATGCTGAGAAAATGATCGGAGAAATGTGATGATATGAAGAATGTGGCATCAGGATTGGAAGAAGGTTTATCAACAACCAGTGACATACAGATGGCACACCCTTACTTGCTGAAAGTGAGGAGACTTTGTGGCACTAGGTCGTAACGATAAGAATGGCAGCCTTAAGTGTGAACTGCAACTCAATGTCAAGAAGACCCAAATCCTCACAGCCAGCATGATAAGAGGAGAAAAGATCAAAGTGATGAAGGATTTTGTGCTGATTCTACAATCAGAGCTCATGGAAGCAGCAGTCGAGACATCAAAAAATGCATTACATCAAGTAAATCTGCAGCACCAGACCTTTTTAGAGTATTGAAGAGCAAGCATGCTACTTGAGGACTGAGGAACACCCTATCTGGTCATGGTGTTGTCAGCCGCCTAATCTGCATGTGAAAGCCTTACCATGAAAAAGGGAGACTGAAGAAGAACTGATGCATTTGCATTGTGGTGCTGGAGAAGAACGTTGAATGTATCATGGGCCACTGAAAGGTCAAACCAATCTGTCTGAGAACTAAGGTCAAAGCGCTTCTTAGGAGCCAAGATACTGAGACTTCAACTTACATACTTTGGAAATGTTATCATAAAAGACTAATCCCTGGAGGAGGACACCATGCTGGGTAAACTAGAGGGGCAGTAAAAAAGAGGAAATCCCTCAACAAACTTGATTGACACAGTGGCTGCAACAATGCACTCGAGCCTAGGAACAATTGTGAGGATGGCAAGGACCAGGCAGTGCTCCATCCTGTTGTGCAGAGGATTGCTGTTGGTCAGAGCGATCTCAAGGACACATAACAAAAGCAACATTAGGGAAGGAGCCTTGGGGGTGTAGTGGCTATCTGTTGGACTGATAACTCTAAGGTCAGCGGTTCAAACCACTAGCCACTCTATGGGAGAAAAAAAAATGGGACTTTCTATTCCCTTAAAGATTTGTTCTCTTGGAAACCCAAAAGGCAATTGCGTTAGTCCAGGTAGACTAGAGGAACAAATTTCACAAACACTCATATAGATATAGGGAAAAGGTTTATTTACAAGAGGAACAGGACACTGAGCCCAGTCCAGTGCAAAGTCATAAGTACAATATTAACCCATATGCCCGAAATCAGTCTATAAAGTCTCCTTCCAACTCACGAAGTCACAGGTCAGTGGGTGCAGAATCCCGGCGCTGGCAGGGGTCCCCACGTGGCTCCTCGCTTCCAGGGCTCAGGGTCCATCAACAGCAGAAGCAATTCATCGCTGGCAGAGGTCTCCATGTGGCTGCCCCAGCTTCAGAGGTCTGGCTCCATCAGGGCAAAGCCGAGTGGTCTCTCTGCTGGCTCCTCCAGCTTCTCGCGGATGCTGCCATCTTGTCTTGTCTATGATTCATCATCTCTGAGACTAACTCCCAACAACTGGGGAAGATAGCTTCTCATCTTCAGGAGGGAAATATCACGAGATTTCCCAGAAGTCTCAGGAGAAAGCCATGCCCACATAGAGGCCTCATTGGCTACTCAATGGCTATCTCCAGATGAACAGGTTAGACTCCACCCTAACATTTCAATCATAAAATTAACATAAGCACAAGACTGCCACAGCAGTTCTACTCTGACCTACAGGATCATATTGAGTCAGAATCAACTCAATAGCAGTGAATGAGTGAGTGGACAGGTTACCAAAAGTCAGAATCAGTAGACAGTAAGAATCAAGTCATTGGTCCACAACAACACCTCTCCTCAGTCAGCAACCAAGTTTCTCTTTGGTCCTTCCCCTCTCAGCCACCTCATCCTTTGGCTTCTGCCTCTGTGGTTCAGGAAGCCCTCTTGTCACTCTCTCTGCCCCACAGAGTTGACGCTGTTCCTTGTGCTCTGTCCCATAGGCTCTGTGTCACACCGTGCTCTGTCTGGTCCCTATGGTCTTGCCTTCTGCCACTTCAGACAGAGATAGGCAACATTCTCTTCTGACAGTGCTGAGATTTCTCTCTGTGTCCAAGATGGTTCTCACACACAGAGAAAAGACTTTGGATGTGTGGTTTCTATCTTTTAGCAGACCATATCCCCCAGCAAGAAAGGATGGTGATTTAAGCCATACCCTCTAGTTCAGTTTATATCCCACCCTAATCCTGTAGCAGAGAGCATCCTTCAAAACAGGGTTACAGCCACAAATTATAATAAAGAACATAGGGAATTATAGCTAGAAGGGTCATAGTAATTGGCTACATCGCAGGCAAAATACTGAGCAATGCAGGAAGCATTTAAAAAAAAAGGTGGAAAGAACACACAGTCACTGCACCAAAAAGAACTGGCTGGGGCTGAGCCCTGGTGGTGTAAGTGATTGAGTGCGTGACTGCAACCCGCGGGCTTGCCGGTTCAAATCCAGCGGCGGCTCTCAGGAGCAGCACTGGGTAGCTCCCATGGCCACCACAGGGCAGTGATGGCCCCCCCCCAAAAAAAAAACTGGCTGACATTCAACCATTTCGGGAAGTACCTTATGACCAAGAAATGCTGGTCTTGAAGACAGAAATTCAAGCTGCACAGAAGGCATTGGTGACAAATATGGCTTAAAGAATGGATGGCGTATGAATTGAAATGTCTCAACAACTGGATGTATTGCTTAGAGGTCCTAACAGTGAATCCATTTTGTAGAGAGATTTCCATGTGTTGGAAGAGATCACTTTCTGCGCTCATTCCAAAAAAAAGTGACCCAACAGAGCATGTCAACCATATCACATGCAGGTAAAATTATGCTGAAAATCATTCAAAAAAGATTACAGCCATCTATGACCAGGAATTCAAACCAGACTCAGAAGACTTGGAATAAGGAACATCATTGTTGACATCAGATGGCAGATAACAGCAAGATCGTTTCCTGTGTTTTATTGACTATGCCAAGGCATTCGAATGCAAGGATCATAACAAATCATGGACAACATTATGGAGAATAGGATTCCAGAATACTTAATTGTGCTCACACAGAACCTATATGTGATTCAAGAGGCAGTCATGCAAACCGAACAAGCAGATAGCACATGACTTAAAATCTGGAACTCTGTATACCAAGGTTGTACCCCTTCACCACAATGCTTCCATTTGTATCCTGAGTAAATAATCAGAGAAGATGGACTATATGAAGAAGAACATGCATTAGTATTGAAGGGAGGCTCATTAACAGCCTGCAACATGCATGGGAAACAGATTATCAAGAAGGAAGAGTGAGCAAGAAAGTGTGCCTTTGAATAATGGTGTGTTGAATATACTATGGACTGCCAAAGAGCAGGCTTAGGAGAATGCTCTTTAGAGACAAGGTGTGTTAGTCTGGGTACACCAGAGAAATAAATCCATAGAAATTTGTACATTAAGAAAGCATCCCAACTCAGTGCTGTCCAAGCCCATAAGTCCTAGCCCATACGTCCAACACCAATCTACAAAATCCTCCTCAATCTCACAAAACATATGCAATGATGCTGACTGTAGGAGAAAAGATGAATCGGTGAGTGTGTCAGCATCTCAGCACCGGCAAGGAACTCCACACAGCTGCTCCAGCACCAGAGCTGCATCAGGATAGGTCCATGTGGCTTCTGCTCAGGGATGTCTTGCAGGAAGTGAGCCTTGCCAGCTGAAGCCAGGAACTGACTAAGACAGCTGCCCCCTGGTCTGACCATCAGAGAACAAGAGACCCAAGAACTGGAAAGGCGAGGCTCACCGAGCCATTTAGCTCTCTGCCCTTCCATTGATCCCACATGTGTTCATCAGCCAGGTTGATACAATAAACCTTAACACTCTTAAAAGGGTAGCAAGACGTTGTCTCATGGACCTTGGACATGTTGTCAGGAGAAGCCAGTCCCTGGAGAAGGACATCATGTGTGGCAAAGAAGAGGATCTTTTGGTAGCCAGGCACCATCAGCTTTCTTCACCACATTTGCATATGCACACATTTATCCTCAGGGATCCTATCAGGAAAGTGAGCATGCAAAGTTGTGCTTTTGAGTTCTTGAAGCCTGATATCTCATCCCTTTGACACCTCATGATTCCACATGTTAGTGTGCTTCTTCCATGTGGGCTTTGTTGCTTCTGAGCTAGATGGCTGCTTCTTTACTTTCAAGCCTTTAAGTCCCCGGACACTCCATCTTTTGATAGCCGGGCACCATCAGTTTCTTCACCACCTTTGCTTATGCACACATTTGTCTTCAGTGATCATGTCGGAAAAGTGAGCATCTTGGAATGCCAATTTAATAGAACAAGGTGTTCTTGAACCAAGAAGATACTTGAGTGGAGGTCCAATGCCCATCTGTTGTCCTACTACTAACCCTATAAGTATACACATTAATCTCTTTCCCCATCCTCACTTATAAATATATGCCCCTATGTACATACCTGTATTTGAACTTCTATAAATGTTCATTATCCCCTAGTTCCTTCCTCTATTTCCATTTGCTTCCCTCTTGTCCCACTATCATGCTCACTCTCCCTTTGGGGTTCAGTATTTTTTCTTTGTTACATTAGTCTTAATCAATCCCTGTTGGCCTTCTCTCACCCACCTTATCCCTGCATTTGTATCAATTGTTATTCCCTTTTTCCTGGGCTGGTCGACATCACGACCTTTCCCCCTCCTCCCCCTCTTCAATGTCCCCTACCCTGGAACTATCAGACTTGTGATTTTCACCTCCAACCTCTTTGTCTAGTCTATCTTGTCTAGATAGACCTGTAGAGGTAGCAATATGTACAAGAAAGGTCTCCTAAAATGGAGCAGCTTAAGCAAATAAAACAATGATAACAACAGCATGAAACCCCCTCAATGTACTATACAATATGTAACAGAATAATAAAAATAATTATAAAAATAATAGCAATATAAGAACCTGTATAAAGTTCAAGGTCTGTTGTTGACCTCCTAGAGTGACCCCTAGTTGAGTTGGATGGGGTGCCAATACCCTGGCCCCAAAGTACATCCTTGTCACTCCATCTGTGACTCTACCCTCTGCTGCACACTCTTAGTGCTTTGCATTGGTGTGGTTGTGTCCAACAGGGTATAATCTTGACCTCACTTCTTCTTCCTGGCCCCAATAGGCCTTGGGTCTGCGAGGGTAGCCGTATTTCTTAATGGGGCTGGCCGTGCAGTCCTCTTTGTGCAGTAGCTGTTCTGAGTGGGATTATTGCCCTGAAGACTCGGTGGGCCAGGATGCATGTCATTCTCTCTTCCTCCTCTTTCATTTGTTCTCATGTGCTCTGGTCAGGTTTATCTCACTCCCCAAGCTTCAGCTTCTGGGGACTTAAAGGCTTGAGTAAACAAGCGGCCATTCAGCTCAGAAGCAATAAAGCCCACACGGAAGAAGCACACCAGCCTATGTGATCATGAGGTAGTGAAGGGATCCGGTGACAGGCATCAATTAGCTAAAATTATATTATTATTAATGAGGGGGAGTACAGATTGGGGACCCAAAGCCCATCAATGGGTGAGGTGACATCCTTTTGCAGAGGGGTTACAAGGAGGAGATGAGTCAGTTAAGATACAGGGTAGGAGCTATGAAATATGCAACCTTCCTCTAATTCCCATGCTGCCTCCCACTATCATGACCCCAATTCTACCACATAAATCCAGCTAGACCAGGAGATGTACAGTGAAGTTGGAAACATGGGAAACTTAGGATAGATGATCCATCAAGACTAGTGATGGGAGTGGTAATACCAGGAGGGTGGAGGGATGGAGGAATGGAGAGGGAGAGCCAACTTCAGGGATCTACACGTCGCCTCCTCTCTGGGGCACTGACAACAGGGAAGTGAGTGTTGGGACACATTGAACAGTGTACAGGATGAAAAAATAATTTGTAAATTACTAATGGTTCAAGGGGAAGGGGGGAGGAAGGGTAATATAGGGAGCTGATAATGGGAGCCTGGAGGGAGGGAGAATGTTTTGAGAGTGATGGTGGCAATGGGTGTGTAAAAGTGGCCTGAATACAACTGATGTTGTTAGGGATTGTGATGGGAGTAGTTGGGGCCCCCCAATAAAATGATTAATTTTTTTTAAAAAGGGGGGGAGGGGAAAGGGGAGGTTTTTTTGGTTTTGTTTTTGTTTTTTTAAGGAGGAGCTTGTATCAAGGGCTCAAGTGGGAAATATTGGGAAATGTATGTGGAAATATGTAAGCAAATGTGCTTGATACAAATGATGGACTGAATGTTGTAGTAGCTGTAAGAGACCCCAATAAAATTAAAAAATATTTTAAAAAGGGGTGGGGGAGAAGAGTAGCTTATACCGAGGGCTTAAGTGGAAAATATTTGGAAATGAATATGGCAATATATGTACAAATATGCCAGATACAAATGATGTATAATAAGAGTTATCAGAGCCCCTAATAAAATCATAGAAAAAAAAAAAGAAGAGGACCATTGAAAAGGAAGGCCTTCCATGCGATGGACTGACATAATGACTGTAACAATAGCCCCAGGCAGGGGCAGAATTTGCAGTCTAGCCAGAGCTTCATTCTGTTCAACAAAGGGTGGCTATGGGTTGGCACCGGCTCCATGGCACTGAAGAATGACATGTGCACATCTGTTTTCTTCTTTCCCATCAGTATCTACACAAAGCAAAGAGTGAGTCTGTCCAAAGAGCTGGGAAAACCAATGTCAACCTTTGCTAAGAGAGGAAACAGCGTTGTAAGCTTCCGTTTAAGCACAAAAACCTCAAAAGGCACATGACTGGCCTGGTTTCAGTCACATGCTCATGGGACTCACTACTGGGAGCAGAGATTTGGAATAGTCTCACTGGCATGGCGCGTGTTAAATACCCTCTCCCAGCCAGCCAGGGGAGTGCTGGCTTTGGGGCTCTGGCTGCAAAGAAGAAGGAGACGTGCTCTTTGCGTAGACAAAATAATAGGAGTCCTCCCAGTGATGTTGACCGTTCGTGGCAGTCCGACAGAGGGTACATAAAGCGTCTAATATCTTGTTAGAGCCCCAGTGAGACTTCAGTACCTTGTTATCTCTCCCAGCTCTCCGCCTCACGGAGAGCTCCGATTTGAAACTCGTGGAGCGGAAGAGGCAGCCCTGGAAACCAAACCCTCCCGTGAGTTCTAAGCAGGCACTGCCTCTCCACGAACACCTCTCCTGTCTGGAAAGCAGGCGAGAAAAACTATAGGGTGCTGGCACAAGCACCCGCCTCCTTCCGTCTGGAATGCTGCCCCGCTGCCATGGAGTGGACACGAGTGCCTGCTGGACGACAGGGCAGGTGGGTGCAGGTGTACTGCGCCGACAGCAGGCATATTAAAAATGGGAGCTATTCCACCTGATTACAATCCACACTTGATAAAACAGCAAGCCCATTTAAAGGGAGTGTCAGGAAAAGTCAATGCGCTAAGAAGATGGCAAAGCCTGCCTCCAGCCCCAGGTTATACAGCTTCCCAGACGTCATCTGTCCTTCCAGGTGTCACTGCCTGCCCCCCCCCCCACCTGTGCCAACCCTCACAGCTCTGTCCTCCCAGGCTGAGCCCCCTCCCGCAGATCTCAGGGCTCAGATCTGCGCATTCACTCCCACCTCCTCCCTCCCCTCCCCTCCCACCTGTCATCTGTGCTGCCCACCCTAACAAGCTGTCTCCCTAACACCTCACCTACTCACCGGCTTCATTAGCTTCTTTCCCACCTTTCTCACTTGGAGGAGCAGGGAGGATTATACAAGCCAGCAGACAGTGGGAGCCAGTTGGACACACACCCCTGCCTGCTTGTGCAACGCCCTCCACCCACAGCCCCAGCAAGCCCACCCTTTAGCCTTCTGGTGCTCCCCTCACCCTCCCCTTCCCTGTCCTCCCCCACTCCCTCCTTCTCTCTCTATCCCTCTTCTCCACATCCCTGACTCTGTCCATAAGACCAGGCCAACTATTCAATGTCCCTTTCCACAGTTGTGGCTAAATGCCCAATTCCACCTGGTGGGATGCCTTAAGAGTCCCTGGATGGCACAGAGACTTAGTCACTAGCCCACTCTTTGGATCTCACTCGCCCCAAAGAACCGCAGAAGGTAGGCCTGGCCATCTGTTTCCAAAGGTCGCACTCTGTGCAGCAGTTTACTCTGCACGCATGGGGTGGTCATGCGTCAGAATCAATGGGTCCACAAGGAAACCACAGTGGCATATGACAGGTAGAAGACAGACGCACACGCCCCTTCTCTGAAGTGGGCTAGGGAAGAGGCTCAGAGGGAGGACCACCCACAGAGATCGTTGACTCTCTCCAAACTCCTGCAGCTCATTCGCCTGTGGCCTTAAAAGTATTCCTCTTAACTGGAAACATAGGGAATTCAGGCCAGAAGAACACTCCTTAGGACCGGTGGTGAAAAGGGTGATATTGGGAGGGGAAGGGAAGGTGGGGTAGAAAGGGAGAACAAATTGCAAGGATCTACATATGGCCTCCTCCATGGATGACAGACAGCAGAGAAGTGGGTGAGGGGAGACGTCAGATGGTGTAAAATATGACAAAATAATAATAATTCATAAATTAACAGAGGTTCATGGGAGAAGGGGAGCCAGACGGAGGGGAAAATGAAAAGCAGATACCGGGGCTCAAGTGGAAAGCAAGAGAACGATGAGGGAAACAAATGAACAAAAGTGTTTGACACAATGGATGTATGTGTGGATTATGATGAGTTGTACGAGCCTCCAATAAAATGATTTAAGTATTCTTCTTTGTCCCCCATTGTCATAAAAGTCTTTAAATAGCCATAAGAATGGTAACCCTCTCTACAGGTGACTGTTCAGTGGAAACGTGGGCTCAATTCTCTCTGCCTGTAAAGACCCTGTGAGTTTAAGCAGGTCTCTTTTCTTCTCCAAGGCTGTGTTCCCTCCCTTCTCAGTGAATTGAGGATGGCATGTCACTGTCACCTACCTCACAGGCTGGCTGGCAGAAGGCAGGCAATCATGGGTGATGGGACCAAATTGTATCAAACGGCTGGCTTTTGTACCGAGCTTGGGAGTTTCATCAAATGTTGGCTTTGAAGGGGGTGGGGGTGGGAGCCGGGATGGGGGAGGGGGAAGCACAAAAAGGTCATGAGTATTTGTCCTTCTAGAAAGGTGGAGCCAGAAGGAACATGCTAACCCTCCCACATGGAAAACAAGGAAACCACAGTGGGGCGGGCGTGGGAGACAGTCTTCCTGATGACCCTGGACACCAAAGAATAACCAGTCAGTAGGAGACAGAAACCAAATGAAGTGAGCCCTCCAATTGGAGGGTTTTGAGTGACCATCCAAGCAGTGGCACTGGGAGCTGGAATGGAGGAGGCCAGGCTGAGCAGAGTTCACAAGGGAAAATACTGGGGAGGAGAGACCCGTGCAAGGGAGACAACCCAGGCGCCCTCTGGACAGGACCCTGCAGACACCAGCAAAGCATGGGGCAGTGCACGCCGTTGTGAGCAAGTTCCCCGAGATGGGCCAAGAATCGTGGAGAGGATGAGAGGTCTCTGTTTCGAGGCTCACACAGCACCAGGATGAGTGCTCCTGACAGTCTGTCTGCAGTCAACCCCAGGTTACGCAGGGCATTGGGCAGAGAGTGCTGTGGGCTGAATTGTGTCTTCGCACACACAAAAAAAAATCTCATGGTAATGTCCTAATGCTAGGTGCCAGTGAAGGCGACCTTGTTTGAAAATGAAGTCGCTGAAGATTCACCTCTCAGTTCCCATGAGGCCATGCTAGATCGTTCTATAAAAGAGTCACAGGCCTGGGCGAAGGGCTGCCATGTGAAGACACATTGACAGCAGAAATGCCTGGGGCTGTGAGAAGCTGCGAGACAAAACCAGGATCTTCCCCTAGAGAGTTCAGAGCGCGCTGTGTCTGACCTGCACATTCATCTGAACTTCCGGCCTCCAGAGCTGTGAGACAAAGCACCTCTGTTCTTATAAGCCACCCGATTTGTAGTGCTTTGTTACAGCTTATATATTTTGTTACAGCTTGTAGTTCTTTATTACAAGAGAGAAGATATAAATCACTACGATCAGGAATACGAGCAAGGTTATAAAAAAGGGACATTAGAAGAAGACTAAAAAATAACATTGGGAACAATTTTATGCTCACAGATTTCATAACTTGACTGAAATGGATTAATTCACTCAAGAACAACTGTTTGGCTATGTTTATACATATTCAATAAGTTGAATCAACAATTAATACCTTTCCAATCCTGAGAGTCCCCAATCTAGCTAATCTCCCTGGTGAACTCTTACCATTTCTACTGAACACTTAACGAAGAAATTATATCAATCGTCTAGATTTCTTTCAGAAAACAGAAGCATAAGGGAAACTTTTTAAATTAAATACTTTTATTGGGGACTCTTAGATCTCTTATCACAATCCATACATTTATCCAGTGTGTCAAGCACATTTGTACAAATGCTGCCATCATCGTTTTCAAATATTCTCCTCCCCCTTGAGCCCCTGATATCAGCTCCCCATTTCTTCCCCTTTCCTACCCTGCCTACCCTCCCTCATGAACCCTTGATAAGTTATAGATTAATATTTCCATATTGTAAATCGTCCTCTGTCCCCACCCACCCACTTCCCTGTTCTCAGTCCTCTGGGAAGGGATTATAGCTTGATCCTTGTGATTGAAAGAATACTTCTTAATGTGTTTTATGCAGCCAGTCTTAGCCCAACTGTAAAACCAAAGACAGTCTCACTAAATCACTGCCATCAAGTCAATGCTGACTCATAATGACCCCTGTAGATTTCTAAGGTTGTGACAGTTCACAGGAACGGAAAGCCCAGTCTTCCTCCCCCAGAGCTGCCAACCATGAACTGACGACCAGGCAGATTGGACCCCAAAGCCAACCACAAATGGAAGGAAAAGGGGTCCGTCATCAAGTGGGATTTGCTTCAGGAACACAAGGTTGGTTTGACACTTAAAAATCAAGTCATCTAATCCATGGCATCACCAATCTAACTTTTTAAAACTAAGGAATCATAAGATAGATGAAAAATAATTTGACACACATTTATAATTTTAAAAACGCTTAGCAAACTAAGCTTTGGAGAGGCCCCAACTTAACAAACTGAATCTAAAGGTTATATGGACCAGTACAATCCCAGCCCAGTCAACACAATTCTATCTCACTCAACTCACTGCCCTTTCATCAATTCTGACTCTCGGACTGGGTAGAACTGTCCCTGTGTGCTTCTGAGACGGCAACTCTTTATGGGAGGAGAAAATCTCATTTTTCTCTTATGACACAGCTCGTGGTTTTGAACTTCTGACCTTTCAATGAGCTGCCACTATAAAGCGATAGTGGTCAAAACATTGTAGCCCTGGTGAAATAATAGAAAGAGCAACACAGCAGCATAGAGAGTCCAGAAATAGATCTCACCTATAGAGTCAACTGTTCTTTGTCAAAGAGAAGAGGTCATGCGATATAAAAGAAAATCTCTTCAGCAAATGGTCTTAAAACAAAAAGACAAACTCAAGCAAAAAGAGGAAACTTACATTTTGTTTTTTAAAAACTCAAGCTAGATCAAAAGCCTACATGCAAAATGCAAAACAATACAATTGGCGATAACCGATGAAAATCCAAGTGAGCTTGATTCAATGACAATTCTTTAAATGCAAGATCAAATGCTAGATCCATGAAAAAGAATTGTCCATTTGGATGTCATGAAGATTAAAGTTTTAAGTTCTTAGAAAGACTGTTAAAATCAGGACAACACAAGCCACAAATTGGAAGGGGAATTTTTGTAAAAATACCTATCTGAGAAAGGCCATACCCAAAACATACAACATTGAAGAAACAAGCCATTCAATTTTAAAATGGGTGTGGTAATCACCTAATCTGGTGTCAATTTGAGGATTAAGAGTGTAAGGGTGGAGCCTAGCCTGTCAGTCTGGAGATAGTCAATGAGACCTCTGTGTGGGCATGGCCTTCTCCTGAGAATTCTGGGAAGTCCAGTACTTCCTTCTTGGAGGTAGGAGACACTATCAGTTCACTTCCTTGGAGACACTAGACTGACAAGACTTGCTCCCTGTAAGGTATCCCTGAGGAGAAGCCACATGAACCTGCCCTGGTGGAGCCAGATATTCAGACCTAGAGAAGCCATGTGGAGAGTCCTGCCAATGCTGAAATGCTTACACCACCACTGGATCCAAAGACTTTTACCCACTAACCTGTGATCATTCTGCATTTGGCATCATTGCATGTGTTTCGTGAACCTGAAGAGGACTTTATAGATTGGTACCAGATATATGGACTCATACTGGACTTATGACCTTGGACTGAACTAGGTTGGGATGTTTTCTTTTGTTTTTGTTTTTGTTTTTTCTTGTTTTGTTTTGGTGGGGCATCACTGCCCTCTGGTGGTCGTGGGAGCTACACAGCGCTGCTCCTGAGAGCCGCTGCTGGATTTGAACCGCAAAGCCCGAGGTCCACAGTCCCGCACTCAACCACTTACGCCACCGGGGATGTTTTCTTAATATACAATTACCCTTTATAAAAACTCTTTTATATACATATGAGTGTCTCCATGAATTCGTTTCTTAGTCTACTCAGACTAACAAAATGGGCAAAATCAGTTGTGTTTTATTATTAACTAAAATAATGTTACTATGAATACAATTACATTAAGCCCCTTAGGAATGATTTATTATATAATCTAATAAAATGATAATGTCTCCAAAGTGAACAGGATAGATAGAAACCATAGTTATATGATTTTGGTCTCTCACATGATCATAGCCCTAACATAAGAACAATTAGTTCTGTCGGCGTGGTCCTGTCCAGTACTCAAATGTGACACAGCTCGTGGTTTTGAACTTCTGACCTTTCAATGAGCTGCCACTATAAAGCGACAGTGGTCAAAACATTGAAGATATGAGTGACACAGCAAAGTGTGATGAAAAAAAATCAAATGGTATGCAGCTATCAGGAAAAATAGCATCTGGGGGCTTTACCGGCTTGTCTCAAAACAAGTAGCCATCTAAGTCAGGAGTCAGCAAAGTCCACATGAAAGAACACCAACCTGTGTGCTCCAAGGATTGTAAATAAGATGTAAACCCAGATGGGGAAGAGTACCAGAGTCTGCATCCTGCACCCCCAGATTGTGGAATGCTATCGATGGCAGTGGAAGCCCAAAATTGCGCACATGTTGTTCTTGCTGTTGTTGCTGCTCTTGTTACTTATTCTGATTCCCAGAAACCCTGCATACGAATGTGACTCCATCGTGCACCAAGTTCATGATTGTTGGAAGGTTTGATTTGTGGCTATTTTGCCACTCCATTTCATGGGGGGTTCCCTGGTTTTGTTCTCCCTCTACCTTACCAAACACTATTTTTCTAATGATTAATCTTTCATTCTAACATCTTTGAATAAGTGAGTCACAGTCTCATCAACCTCTTCTCTAAGGAACATTCAAGTTTATTTTTCTCTAAGACTGATTTGTTTGTCTTCTGGCAGTCCATGGTATGTTCCTTATTCTTTGCCAACATGGCCCTTCAAATGCATCAATTCTTCTTCTAAATTCCCAAACACTGACCATCCCCCCCTCCAAATGCTGGCAAGGACATGAGGTCACGGGAACTCTCATATACTGCTGGTGAGAACACAAAGAGGCACAGCCTCTTCGGAAGACAATCTGGCATTTTCTTACAGAGTTAAACATGGCTCTACCATATGTTGCAGTAGGAAACTTATGTCCACACAAAAACCTGCACACGAAAGTTGATAGCAGCTTTATTTATAATTGTTAAAAACTGGAAGCAAAAGAGATGTCTTTAATAGGTGAGTGGATACACAAACTTTGGTACATCCATACACGGAAGTATTAGTCAGGGGTGAGAAGAAAGGAGCTATCAAGACACACCAAGAGAGGCAGGAACATTCAATGTCCATGGCCAAGTGAAGAGTCTTCCCTATCGTCTCCACAGGAAGACCTGACCCAAGGTCCAGCTCTGTTTGCAGCCCGAGGATAACACTTCCTCCAAAATTCAAGACAGGATTGCAAGGACACACCTCTGGATTACCCGAGCCTGTTGAGGACATGTTCCTCCACTATATAAGTCTGAAGAGCAAAGGCTGGGTGGGGGGGGAAGGGGTTTGTTTATTCTCCAAGCCCCTCACACCAGTCTAGTTTGGGGACCATAGAAACACATGAAGGATTGGTGGATGGATGGATGGATGGATGGATGGATGGATGGATTAGTGAGTAGATGGAAAGAGAAAGGCAGACACAGAAATATGAGAAGATGATGGATAAGTGCATGGGTGGAGACATAGAAAACCAGAATGGGGGGTGGATGGCTAGGGTGAGAATAAATTCGTCCCAAGGCCGTTTCCAAGCACCCTTCGTGTGCCTCATTGGGAGCTGCCCCCCTCTAAGACAAGACTGTGGGGTGAGGGAGGGGCGACATGTGAGCCAATGTGTGTGTTGACTGACAACTTGTCCTAACGCAGAGCTGATCCCAGATCTCTGCCAGCGACGGGGGAGAAGACTTAGCACACTCCAGATGAGATGCTGTTCAAAGCGTCGAGCGGCAAGCGTGGTGGCAGAGATGAAAGACAGCCTAATAGTAGAGCCTGAGGGGTAATTAATAATGAGACAGGAGTCTCTGCGGCGCCGTCCCTACTCCATGTTTGAAAAGTGGAGGGGAGAGCTGGGCTACACAAAGCCTTCCCAGGGCCCCTGGATGCAGACCAACTGTCCTCTTCAGCCAGAAGGACGGTTGTTTTTGTTCCCAGTCCACATGACCGGTCTTGTTAAAGAGTCGCACCTGGACTCCAACATGCTCAGGAGTAATAACTGAACCATGAGCAACATCTATGAGTCACAGACTGTGAGTGCCAGGAACTGCTGTGTGTCACCCGTCATTCTCCCAACAACCACAGGAGGCAGTAAGGATGACCTTCACCTTCCTAGGGAAGGAAACTGACCAGGGAGTGGTCGCCATTGGACTTGGACCCCAGGGAGGCTGCTTCCTGGCGCTGTGCACGTCTGTGTCTGTGGACTTTGATCCAAAGGCTTCATAGATCAGGTCACACCAAATGGCACCTCCTGGATCCCTTTGCAATGGGCTTTCACGTTGATGTAAGCCACTGGTGCTGGACACGGACAGGGTCTTCACTCCCATTTGGTAAATGAAAAAAAAAAAAACTGAGGCTCAGACCCATAGGCCAAGTGACTTAACGACAGTCCTACCACTTGTAAATGATCAACTGGAGCTTTTCTCCCCAGGGACAGGAGTCCTAAGACAGGACTTTGACCAGTGAGTTACTATATTCCCACATGGTATCAGGGCGGGCCACCTGTGGGTTTTGCCTGAACATTTATTCCTGGCTCCTTAGAGGGCAGCACCTGAACTTTCTTTGGGGGGACTCTCACCCATTGCACACTAAGTCTTACTGTTGATCCGCCATCCCTCATATGTGGGATTCACAGGTGACAGATATGCCCTGTCTTCTCTCTACCCACTGCATGTGTGGGCTGAGGATGCCCCTGCCCACAGTGAATGTTCTGGGGTAGGCGAGTGACCAAGGATGCCCAGTGAGACATGATCCCATGACACTAAAGGAAATGAAAGGAAAGAAGGCAGCCTACTCTGCTGGGGTTCCGGAAAGACAGGAGTGGGTGAGGGCCTTCTGTGACACCACAAGGACAGGGTGTCAAGGAATGAAACCAGCATGGAGAAATGCATGGATGCAAGACATGAAGAGACGTTGGATAAAGCCATTCCTGAATATACTCCAAGCACACAAGGCAGTGACTCTTCTTGGTTCCCCTAGTCTGAGTTGAGGGTCTCTCATTGGCACCTAAGATGCTTCCAGACATTAGTGCTCTCTGATCACATGGAATTCTCACCCCTTTTTTGCTGGGATGTTGTTCCACCCAATACAGGTCACGTGAAGGCAGGGAGTGTGTCAGCATCACCTCATGGCTTGGCTCCAATCACACTTGATAAATATTTGTTGAATAACTGAAAGCCCTGCTTGGCCAATGACCCTTTGTGAAGTTGGAGACAAGGTAGTCTCCAGAACTCTGAATCGTCTGGCCCAGTCCACCCGTCCCCTCTTTCTCTCTTATCCCATGTCCAAGACAACCTCCTCTAACACTGCCCCACAGCTCCCTCCCCCACTCCACCAGTGCCCTAGGCCACATCAGGACCCCCAGGGACCCTCTCTCGTCTGTGTGGGGCAGTCCAGACCTCTGCAAGACAGGGTCTGAAACAGACTCACCAGTGGAGCAAGCCAGCGCCTGGCACCCTCCAGGGCTCAGGAAAATCCAAGGGATGATTTCAGTCAACAAATGTTTGCCAACTCCTCGTTACATGCCAGGCACCGAAATCCCACAGCTACAGAGGATGGTGACGGGGAACATTGACTGAGGGAGTCCGTGTTTTACATGTGTGAGTTCATGGAGCCCTCAGAGCAGGGAGGCAGGCCAGTGAGGCGGCTGCCAGTGTCATTTCTCTCCATCTTACAGAGAGGTCCAATAACGTGTCCAAGGTCACAGAGACGGTCGGCGGCAGAGCCTTCGGGCTCCACATCCACGCTCTGCACCTGGACCCTGTGGCGTTTGATCAGAAGCACTTAGCCCTGGCCTCCTCCTGCCAGACACTCCCCCAGCCCCCACTGCACTTCTGCTAAGGGCAGCGGGAGCGGGCCCCTCTCTCTGAAGGGAAGGGCTCTGATTCTGGGGTCGGCCAGCCTGTGAAAGTCTCAGGGACCATGCTAGGGCCCTCGACTGCTGTAACCTCAGGTTGAGTCAGAAATTGGCTCACAGATGAATCACATCAGCACTTTCACCCTTGGAGGCTCAGAAAATATTTTCTGAAACCAAGGGATTATTTCATTCAGCAAATATTTACTGACTCCTAGTAAGTACCAGAAATGGAAATCGAGAGATGCATGAGGCCTCACTGAAATCGATGGTGATAAAACGCTGCTGCTGCTGGTGGTATCAACGATCATAGTCATTGACCCCCTCACTGTCACTGAATCAATTCCGCTGATACTGACCCTGTAAGGCAAGGTAGCACTGCCCCTGTGAGCTTCTGCGTCTGTCACTCCCTACAGGAGTAGAAAGGCCACCTTTCTCTCACAGAGGGACTAGTGGTTTCGAACTGCTGACCTTTCAGTTCGCAGTCCAACCAGCAACCCCTAGGCCACCGGGCTCTGAAGGTGACGAGTAGCAGAAGCAGCTATAGGCGTGAATTCTGAACCTGATTGCCTGAGCGCCACTGCTGACCTTGCTATGCCCAGTCTCTGTGATCCTGGGACATTTTGGGACTTGACCCCTGAGCCTCTGTACAATGGAAATCCCAGTCCCTGTCGTTCTTGTCTGCTCTCACCGGTTGCCACATGCTGTTCTAAGTACTGAGCACAGCAGAGGAGGTGGCCACCATGATCTCCACTGGACGGGTGAGCAAACAGAGCCTCGGAAGGGAAGTTGAAGAAGCTCACGGAAATGTAGTGGCAGGAGAAGGGCGGGAACATAGGCAAGCTGATGGCAAAGTCCTGCTTTTAGCTGGTACCCTATGCTGCTTGATCACACCTCACGAATCTCAAAGCCAACCCCACCACCAGCCAGCCAATCCCAATCCATAGCAGGCAACCTTCCACAGGGTTTCCAAGACGGGAGACTTTAATGAAAGCAGATAGCTGCAGCTTTCTCCTCCAGGACGATCTGAACTCCTGGCCTTGCAGGGTACAGCCCCAGGCCTGACCCACAGCACCACCCGGGCCCGTGTGTAAAAAGCCCAAAATCCAGCACAGTGGAGGCAGCTGTCACTCACTGGCCATCGGTACAGCCTTGGTGAATGGAGCAGTTTATCCACGTTCAGGGCATGGCACAGACACGCTGTCAAACAGCATAAAGGGCCTTCTTTCCCTCCTTATGCTCTCCCACTGTGAAAGAGTGCCCATCTGTTTTGAGAAGTGATTAAGCTAGGACTGTTTTCTGAGGTTCTGGAAAGCCCTGCTCCCCACAGTCTTCGAAACGGATGAGGGATTAGAACCCCCTTCCTTTCTCCCCGCGCAGGAGCCAAGAGGGCAGGCGAGGGAGGGCTGGCGAGCTGGAACAGGCCCCGCAGTCTAAACTGGCAGAAGAGCAGCCGTGGCTCATTCTGGGCTCTGCTGAGCTGCGAAGCGCAGGCCCCCTTGTTCTGGACCATTTGTGCCTTTGCGAAATAAACACAGCTGCCAGAAACAGAACGCTTCCGCCACGGATAATCCCAGGACACAGGACAAATGGGAACCCAAAGGTGCCCTGCGATGTGAAGTGCTTTCCAAAACCACCCGCACGTGCACTGAGCGGGGGAACCAGGGAGAGTCCGAGGCAAATCCACCATCAGGCTTCCGAACGCTGAAAGCAGCCAGCTGCTCAGACCAGCCCCTACCCTGCAAGGGAGTGTCGCGGTCCATCCACAGCCTTGGCTCCACTGCCCTCTAATGGTCAAACAGGGACCGGCAAGCGGGTTCTATTAGCAAGCTGCAAACAAGCCTCACCTGCGGGTAGGAGGTCAAATCGTTTGGGGGAAAAACCTGGGAGGAATCACATCCCATCCTCTCGCTTAACCAGGGAGTCACTTCAGCCTCCGCATTTCTGCTAGAGACTTCTGCAATACCCCATTCAATAATAATAATAATAATAATAAGCAATCTTCAATGCTGACTGCCAGGTGGGCTTACGCACACATAGTTGTTGATTTCTTACCATATTTCTGGGATATGGGCAGTTAGCCCACTTCACAGGTAAAGAAAATGAGAGGTGTGTTATGGGGCTTTACTCACGGCCAGGGGCTTCCGATCAGTCAGACAGTGAAGGTTTCGGTGGCATTGGGAGCAGCACTCTTGTGCCGAACCACTTCAGCAGCAGCTGCTGCAACACCTGGGAATCTGCTAGAAAGGCAAGCCAAGGTCGAGAGTCTTTGATTTTTCTTTCCTAGGTCCCATCCGTATAATGTCCCAATGTCATAAAGCAATGGGGCATCAAGGGAAAGGTGGTGAAGTTCTCTGCGAACTAAATGATGAGGTCAGGGGGGAGAGTCAGTATACTATGCACGAGGGGAACCATGTAGATGCATTGCTGGGCATGCCAGCGGAAGGCAAACTGCTTCTGGTGATTCTTCCAAAGGAGAGGCAAGACAAAGACCTTGGCCAGTCTACTGGCTGCAATTCCAGTACCAGGAGATGTATTAACTTGTTCGTGCAATGAAACTACATCTGGAACCGCCGTTATCGTTGGAGTCGCCATCTGGCTTCATTTATGACAATCCATCGTTCTTCTCCAAAGCCCATGGTTTCTTCACAAGGCAAACTGGCAAGCTGAGCGGGGACATGGTGTGAATCACCATCCCTACATCCTTCAAGCCCTTCACAGGAGTCTTCACACCCTCCAGGAACGTGGTCTGGCTTTTAACGTACCATTTTCCTGGATAAGGACAGTACCCGTGGCTTCTCCTTTGCTTTCACTACCCTGATAGCTCTCCTCACACATGTCAGGGATCAAAGATGAAGGCTCTTCCCGTTGTTGCATGTCTGAGGAGAAGGGAAACCAATAAGGCTCATATATGTAAATGTCAGAGGGCTTCTAAAAGTTCCTTGGAAAAATGAAATGCAAATATAATGGGGCTTTTGTCAAAAATGCTTTGAAGACCCCCACGTATGTAGAGAGACTTACCTCTAGGAAATAATTCATGCCATTAGAGAGGGTTAGAAAGTGCCAACTTGATGGGCTAGTTGTCAGAGAGCATAACTGCTCTCAGCTCACAGCCCCTGAGTCAGTGCCAACCCACAGAGACCCCACAAGACAAGGAAGCACTTCCCCTGTGAGTTTCCAACCCAGGAACTCTTTATGGGAACAGAAAGTCCGGTCTTTCTCTTGAGGAACAGCTGGTGGTTTCGAACCGTGGAGCTTGCGATTAGCAGCCTAACTCGTAAGCAGTACACCGCCAGAGCGCCTCTTCCACAACTACAGGAGTAGACGAACCCAAGAAGAGCAAGTCCAATGTCAGGCTGCTGACTCGTGTCCCTTAAACCAAAGGTTCTAGATCCCACAAGATCTGCGCTTCAATCCGAACAGATCAAATGTCATGGTCATTCCACCATTGCCCCACACTTTTATTGGCGCCACAATTTGTGAGTCAAATGCCAGACAGCTTTGCCACAATGCCCCGTGTACAGGACGCGGGGCACACGCCTGAGAACACTCCCGTTCACAGCAGAACTCATCGCGAAAGATGCCTACGTCAGGACTGTCAAGCCACTGAGAAGCATGGCCCAGCCAAGTAGACCCACAGCCTTAAGCGTCATATCAAATATGTCTATTCTAATTATGCATTCTGGAACAGAGGAAATCACTACTCAGTGGGTTCAGAGACCCACTAGACCCTGTAAAATGGTATTGAATTTAGACTCCATTAAAAACCCTGACCTCTTAAGCTGACTGATGGGGCACAATGACATTTTATGTCTCCTGGAATTAGTGTTAGTTCAGAGTCATTGTCCAGGGATCCATGAAAAGTTTATTTCGTTTTCCCAATGAGCAATCACTAAAGTAAAAGGGCATAGATCCCTTTGAGAAAAATTGATAGTCCTTTTTTTTTTTAAGTATACTGGCCTTCCCTTCCTTCAAGGGGTTGTTCAGTTGTTCTGGAAACAGACTGAACTCTGGGTACTAATTCAGGGGCCTCTCTCTTGTCGAAATTTACGTTAGACTGCTTAGAATTCTTCCACTTGTAGGGATTCAGTAAATATTTTACATCTATTTCACTGTTAGGGATCTATGTCTTAATAGCTGATGTCTTTGAACTCTGTACACCAGACTCTTCTGATTCCTGTTGTCATCTGCTCACTCCCATGGAGTGGCTGTCCCTGCCGCCAGGAGGTCCAATCAACTCCATTCTAGCTATGTGTCTTCATTCAGTTAGGGCCATTGTGATAGGCAAATCTGAGCTATTCTAAAAAGCAACCACAAGAGTCTTGAGAAACACTGGGGCCCCCTTTACCTATGTGTTACTTGTCATTGTGCAAGGTGTGCCTTCTGGGCACTTTGTGCATGGATCTGAGCCCTGAGCATGATAAAGACCATCTAATACACCAATTTTCCAAAGTCTCTGGGTATCTTTTTCTACAATCCTCATTTACCCTGACAGGTCTGATACTTCAACTAGACCAAGAGAAGATCCAATGTAATTCATGTTTCAGTAAACCAATAAAATAACTTGTTACTTTTATGTCCTCTCAAGCTGAAGCATTCCTTGAATTATAGAGGGCCCATATCAAAAAACTCAAACTGATCCCACTTGATACCCATTGCACCATTATCCCACACTCTTAATTTTAATAAAATCATTTTATTGGGGCCTCATACAACTCTTATCACAGTCAACACATACATTAATTGTATGCAGACCACATTTGCACATTTGTTGCCATCATCATTCTCGAAACATCCTCCTTCTACTTAGACCCCCCCAGTATCAGTTCCCTATATTTCCCTTCCCTCACCCTACCTTCTCTCCAATGATCCCTTAATAATTTACAAATTATCATTATTTTGTCATATCGTACACTGTCTGATGTGTCCCTTCACCCACTTTGCTGTTGTCCATACTCCAGATCCCTGTGATTGGTTCCCCCTTTCTACTGCACCTTCCCTTCAATCTCCTGGTTTCACCATTCTTACCCCTGGTCCTAAAGGGATCATCTGTCCTGAATTCCCTATGTTTCTGGCTCCAGTGTACATCCCCTGGTCTAGCTGGATTTGTCAGGTAGAATTGGGATCATGATAGTGGGTGGGAAGAAGCATTTGAGAACAAGACGAAAGTTGCATATTTCACTGTTACTATACTGTACCTTAACTGGACCATCCCCACCCTGCAACCCCTCTGTAAGGGGATGTCGCTTCACCTATTGATGGGCTTTGGGTCCTCGATCTGTACTCCCCATTTACAATGATATAATTTTCAGTTCATTGATGCCTGATGCCTGATACCTGATCCCTTTGACACCTCGTGGTGACACAGGCTGGTATGCTTTTTTCATGTGTCCCACACTTTTATTAGTCATCCCAAACATATCGGGGTGCTTCAAAATATTTCTGAAAAAGCTCCATTACGTTTCTTTTCTGCTCCTTCTTCTACCTTATATTATCTATTTATTTTTAATAGCTTCATTAGCACTTCATCCATATATCGTACAATTCAATAAATCAATCATATCAAGAAGAGTGGTACAATTACCACCAGTTGATTCTAGAAAATTCTCCTCTTCTTTGTACTCATTGTAATGATTTTTTTAATTGTGACAAAAAATATACACAACAAAGCAGTCTCCAATTCAGTAACTTCCTCAGGTATCCTTCCATGCCATGAATTATACCAGTATTGATATCCTTTTCCAAAGTTTTCCCCTCGTCCTTAGCATAAACTCAAGGCCCCTTAAACAACAACTTCAGTTTTCATTTCTATTGTGCCAGGCACATTTTGAAGCACCTTCACCACTTGTCTCTGTTTGTATCTCTTAGAAAAGACAAGCAGTTCTTGGAAAAGACAAGCAATTCTTTTGTAACATAAAATGTTTGGATTTTTATTGAAATATTTTGTTAGGTATCAAATGAAAATCTGCTTTCTTCAGATGATGAAAATATGCTCGCAGGTATCTTTAGGCAACTGTTGTCTAAATTGGTCCTGGAATGTCTTTATTTTTGTTGTCTTTGTGAAATGGCCACATCCCTTAGGATGTTCCTGAAAGCGTTTTTTCCCGTCCCGCACGTGACGACCTTGACCTCTGCTCCACTAACGAACCTCCCTTGTGAGCCTCCACTGCTGCTATTCGCACTTGTCCAGGAAGGTCCCAGAACATTATCTTCTTCGAGGTCACATTTTGTAGTTCACCTTTGGGCGTTCACTGCAGCTTGTTGTGGGTCTAGAAGCAAAAGTTGGGTGGTGGGGGTGGATCCTGGGAACCTTGAGCCATATCATAGAAGGGATCTGGCTTCAGCAATGTCCCAGGCACCACCTCAGGCAAAGACACCTCAAATCTGTGGAATGAGCATCAGGCTGGAGGCGTCTCCTGATTCACACGATTGCAGGGGATGATGGATCCCAAGCTGAGGGAGCTGATGGGTCAGGGAACAGGCTGCTGGCTCACATCTCAAGAACCAGAGGTTAGAAAGTGATGAGTGTACAGGATCCAGAGAGAACAAGGGTGTGTGTGTGTGTGTGTGTGTGTGTGTGTGTGTTGTGTGTGTGTGTGTGTGTGTGTGTGTGTGTGTGTGTGTGTAGAGAGAGAGAGAGAAGTTGGGAAACTCAACTGATTGGCTGCTCATAGCACATCACAAGATGAAGGATGATTCTATAATATCTTCCAAATCATTGAGGATCCTGGCCTAGCTAAGTGGAGACAGAACTGCAACCATCACACTGCTTCTGTTCTCATTTTGCCCATTGGTATACAGTGTTTAGAGTCATACTCCAATTATTCTCATGCACACATATCCATCATACAGCAAACAGGCTGCAAGCAGAAAGCAGATCCCATCTTTCTCCTCTGAACCTCCCACCAAGCCTTGGGGTGATTGATCAGTCTCCCTTCCCAGCACCTGCCCCTGGGATGATGAATGCAGCTCACTCGACTGCGGCATTAAGATCCAAGAACGCGGAGGGCTGGTGGCAGGTCTCCGCCGTCAGCCTGCGCCCTCATTAAGAGCGAGCTGCTCCACCTCCAGGGAAAGAGATTACTAAGCATCTCCTGTGTGCCAGGAGCTGTGCTGGCTGCTTTCCCGATGCTTGATCTCCTGTAACTCTGCGAACACCCTGAGGAGGGGGAGGTTGCGTAATTGTGCTCATCCCACCTGGTAAGGAAATTGTGTTTAGAGAAATGCTGGAGTTGGGATTAAACTTGTCTCTGGCCACATATGAAGCCCAGGTTATTTCCCCTGCACCACAGTACAAAAGAGAAAAAAACAGCGATATTTTATCTATAGATTCTGGCTGATTAAACGGCTCCGTGTGCTCAACTGACTAACACCCATGGCTACACCCAAAGGGGCCCTGCAAGGAAGGTGTGATGGTGTGTTTCTGAGAAAACGCCGCCTCTGGAAACCCTGTCGACCCCAATCGGACTTGCTCTCAGATGGCGTCACCAAGAGCCACCTCAACAACCACCGGCCCTTCACAGACCAAGAGGCGTCTTCTGAGTTTGCAAAGCACTTGTGTGTGCACTCTCTCTGCCTCTGCGGAAATCCATGAATTACCTTTCATGATTCTTCCTTAAGTGTCCCTTCCAAAAAAGGACACGTGTTTGTGGGAGAGAGAATTTAACTTGACCCAAGGTGACTTGGTCTTTATCGTGACGCCCTGAAAAATAATTAAGTTCTTGGAATGCTCCGAGGTGCCTTTATAACATAACCTACAGTGTTTATGCTAATACGAGGGAACCAGGCCAAGTCAGAAGGACCAGCCTGTAGCCTTTGAGCAGCTGGCTGCGGGGGAGAGGTGGCAGGCTTTGGTTTCAATCAATCATGCCTCTGGGAGGAGTCTGATTGGTGGAGGATATCCTGCTCTCTATAAGAAGGTGTGGCCTTTGAGACCGGGAAGCTCCAGCTGGGAGCTCTCCAGCCCTCAGGGAAGCGCTTCCTTTTCCGCTAGAGTCCTTCTTGCTCTGTTGGTGGTGTGACTGCTCAGTGCCATTGAGCTCCCTCTGACCCATCGTGACCCTGTGCCCAACATATCACAAGCCTGGTCCTGCGCCATGTTGACAGTTGGTCCACTGTTGTAGCCACGGTGCCCATCCATCTCACTAAGGGCCTTGCCTGCCTGTGCTTCCCCGCTACTTTACCAAGCGTGACCTCCAGGGACCGGGCTCCCCTGACAGCAGGCCTCAAGTACATAAGATGAAGTCCAGAGGGCCTCTCAAAAGCCCGCTGGCTAGAGTTCTCCCAAGACAGCCATCGATTCCTCTGTCGTCTTCCTTCCTCAGGGTCCACATTTCACATGCCTATGTGAAATGTATCTTGTATCTTCGTCCTCAAAGTAACATTCTTGCTTTTCAACATTCTAGAGAGGTCTGTGAGGCAGATGTTCTCCATGCGAGGAGTTTTTTGACTTTCTTCACTGCTGCTTCCATGAACACTGATCGTGGATCCAAAAAAGACACAATCTTTGACACCTTCAGCCTTTTGTCCATTCACCATGATGCGACCTATTGGGCCAGTTGTGGGGACTTTGGTCTTCTTGACAGTAAGTCACAATCCACACTGATGGTGACAATCCTTGAGCTTCATCGGCGAAGACCTCAAGTCCCCCTCCCATTCCGCCAGCAAGGTTGTGTCATCCACGTATCACAGGCTGGTAATAAGCCTTCTTCCGAACCTCATGCCGCATTCTTCTCCTTCATGCAATTCAGATTCCCTGATGACTTGCTCAGCGTTTAGGTTGAAGGGTTCTGGTGAGGAGACGCAACCCTGAGGCACACTTCCCTGATTTTGAACCACGCACTCTTCTCTCGTCCCCTTAGCATAACGACCTCTTGATCCATGTACAAGTTACAACGAAGTGTCCTGGAATTCACTTTCTTCTCGAGGCTATCCATAACTTGTCCATAATTCACGCCTTCGCCTTTTTGCAAAGTGAATAAAACACGAGTGGCGGCGTTGCTGGTGTTCTTGGCGTTGCGGCAAGATCCATCTGTAATGATCCCCCTGGTTCCACACTCGCTTCTGAATTTGACCTGAAACTCTGGCAGCTTCCTATCCATGCTACCACCATTGCTCGATGTGACATCAATGACATCGTTCTCCAACCTGAGCATGATGTTGCATCCTCTTTCTCTGGAACTCGCACAAATAGGAATCTGTTCCAGTCAGTTGACCAAGTAGTTGGTTCCCTGATATGCCGGTATAGACACGTTTCATCAGTTTGCTGAAACATCTCAATCAGCTGTCCATAAATTCCTGGAGACTTGTGTTCGGCCGACGATTTGGGTGCAGCTTAGACATCTTCTTTCAGCACTGCCGCCTCTTGTTCATACGCACGCCACCTCCTGAGAGCGCTGAATGTCTTCCAGTTCTTCGTGGCCCCGAGACTCTATGTGTTCTTCCATCGTCTTTGGATGCTTTCTGCATCATCCCAAATCTTTCCGATGGAATCTTTCAACTTTGAAACTAGAAGCTTGATGTGTGTGTGTGTGTGTGTGTGTGTGTGTGTGTGTGTGCGCGCGCGCGCTCCTGGAGCTTTTCCTGTTTCAAACATGCTTTTCGTTTTTTAACTCTGGGTCTTTGCATGTGTCTTCTCTAGCTGCCCTTTGAAATTTTCTATTCGGGTCTTTGGCTTGGCCATGTCTTCCATTTACCTTAGCTACTCAACGATTAAAAGCCAGCATCGGAGTCTTTCCTGATAACAACTTTGATTTTTTTCTTTCTTTCCTGTCATCTTAATGACATTTTGCTTTCTTCTTGAATGACGTTCTTGATGCCCTCCCACAGCTCATCAGACCTTCTGTCATGAGTGGTCAATGGGCCAGATACGTTCTTGAGAGGGCCTCGAGATCCAGCTAAGAAAAACTGGAGGTTGTACTTTGGCTCTCACGGACTTATTTTAATTTTTTTTTCAGCTTCGTCCTGCATTTACATATGAGCAATTGATGGTCTTTGCCACAGTCAGCCCCGGGCCTGGTTTGAAGCATGGACATTGAGCAACTCCTTTGTCTCTTCCCACTGTTGTGGTCAATTTGATTTCTGTGCATTGCACCTGGAGAAGTGTCGATGAAAGAAGGTATTTTCTATAAAATTCTATCATGCAGTCCCCAGCTTCGCTGTCATCACCCAGACCGCATTTGTTTTGGGTTTTTTTGGCATCATTGCCCTCTATGACTGCATTTTTGAACTACTGTCTTTTCCGCTGTTTCTAATTTTCACCTTCCAAACACCGATGATCATCAATGCCTCTTGATGGCAGGTTTGATCCATTTCAGACTGAACACGGTAGAATTCTTCGCTTTCTCTATCACGCGATTTCATGGTTGGTGCATGAATTTGAATAATACAGTATTGACTGGATGTCCTTGAAGAGAAAAGAGGCCATCCCAGCTGGGACTCTGAAAAACCAAGCTCTCTGCCATCGAGTGTGCTCGGACTCACAGGGACCCTGTAGGACAGGTAGACGGCCCTGGTGGGTCTCCAAGACTGTATCTTGTTATGGGAATAGACGGAAGGCCTCACCTTTCTCTTGTGGAAAAGCCAATGGCTTCAAACTGCTCATCTTGTGGTGAGCGGCCCGACTTGTCACCCTCTTGCCGCCCAGGCTCCTGTCTGGGACTGTGGCAAGGACTTTGCATCACCTGTTATTTCTCAAGTTTCACAACCGCGCTCTGAGGCTGGGGATCACCATCTTACAACTTTGGGAATGTCAACAATACATGACAGCATTCCGACGCAGGCTGTCTCACAGCCCCTGACAGGAGCCTCTCATTTTAGTGAGAGGGGCCCTGGGGGCCAGGTGGCTGCTCTGGTTCCACAAATGCAACCATGCTCATTTTACAGGGGGCGAACCCCAGTGCTGAGAAGTTGCCTTGACCCCACCCTCACTCACCGCCCTCAAGCTGACGGTGACTCCTCGGGGTGGTACAGGGTAGTGTTCTACAGGACAGGATCGAACAACACGGGGTGACCCTGGAGGACAAGGGAAAACAGCCTCTGTTTCTGAGATGGGAACTCTTTCGAGCAATAGAAAGGCCCGTTTCGGCTGAGCGCCGGTGGCACAGTGGTTGAGTGCGGGACTACGGCACACTGGCTTGGCGGTTCAAGTCCAGCAGCAGCAAGGCTGGGCACCTCCCATGACCACCAGAGGGCAGTAGTGCCCAAAAAACAAAACAGAAAAGCCCACTTCTCTCTCGGAGCGGCTGGTGGCTTTGAACTGCTGGTCTTGCAGTTCGCAGTCTGATTCGAAACCCGGACACCAGCAGGGCTCCTGTGACCCAGCTCAGTGAGTGAACAAACTCTACAAACTCAGTCTTTCCTCCAGCTCCCTGGATAGCCTTTGCCTCCCCGCCTTCCCTGAAGAAAACTTCTTTTAAGTTGCAAACCAACCTTCCATCTCCTGCAGCAGCTCAGGGGCTGGAGGAGACGTCACGGAGACCAGACGTGAGCGTGTCTCTCGGGAGGCCTCTGGTTGCTGCTGTGCATCTTGAGGTCCACTGAAGCCAGATGCTAAAGGCTTTGTCCAGGTTGTAACATGGGATCTGTTCCCCCCTCTTCTACCCTTCCTAGTTTTCTTCTCCCCTGAGCTTCTGTAAAGTGGCCATCCACACCACCTAGGAGATAGAGTTCTTTGAACACGTGGGGCACTGGTCAAAAGAAAGCAGCCCCTCCAGAAGGGGCTCCAGGTGGTGGCAGCCTCTGCTGACTGTCAGGGGCTCGCCAACCCTGTCTCTGGGCTTGGGCTTGGGTGTCTCTGAGAACCTTCCCTGGGACCCTCCTCGTCTGGTCCTGCTCGCATTGCCGGGCCTCAAGATTTTGCAAAGGTACATCAATATGGGTACAGAAAAACTGGAAAACACAAGAGCCAAGCCAGCTGCCTGCAAGTGCACGTCAACTCACAGCCATCACAGAGCGGAGCGGCCCCGTCGGGGTTGGGACCTTCCCGGAGTACACACTGCGCCACCTCGGGGCCTCAGAAGCAACGGATGCCAACATGCTCACAGAAGTTATTTTAAAACCCAACCAAACCCATTGCCCTGGAGTCAATCCAGACTTCGCAGGGGTCCTCAGACTTCTTAAACAGGGGGCCAGTTCACTGTCCCTCAGACCGTTGGAGGGCTGGACTATAGCTAAATAAACAAATAAATAAATAGAGCTATGAACAAATTCACTGTGGGCCCAGGACGCGTCGGCTGCTCCGCGCGCGTGGGACAGGCATCGGCGGCAAAAGCACCCGACGGGCTGGATAAATGTCCTCGGCGGGCCCGCAGGCCGTAATTTGAGGACCCCTGCTCTCGAGCAGTGGTTCTCGACCTTGCTGAGGCCGTGACCCTTTCAAACAGTTCCTTGTGTGTGGTGACCCCGCCCCCTCCCCAACCACAAAATGACTTCTGTGGCTACTTCATGCCTGTCATTTTGCTCCTGTTATGACTGAGGCAACCCCTGTGAAAGGGTCGTTGGACTTCCAAAGAGGTCGCGACCCACAGGGTGAGAAGACTGTCCATCTCCATGGGAACCGACAGCCTCAGCTTTCCCCCTTGTGGTTAGCAGCCCAACACCTTGGTGCTAGACACTTCTCCTCTTGCCTTGCCTGCTTTTTCCAAATGTTTCTACAGACATCCATTACTGAAGTGCACTTCAACTTTGCTCCCCCCTGCCCCCACCCCAGTACCAACAACACATAAAAATATCATGAAATCCAGCCTTAGTACCCAGGAAGAGGGCGGAGAGCAGCACTGAGCAGCTGGGGAAGGCACCGGGAGTGGCTCGAGGGCTGTTCTGCTGGGTGCATGGTCTTGCACTGGCGGCCATCTGCTGGTAGCTGCATGGCTAGGCCTGTCGGAGGGATTCCTGATGGGAGGGACAGCTCAGGAGAGGGGAGAGGGAACGGTCGCGTTTAGGGGAACACAGGTCCATGTCTGTTGGTGGGGGGAGGGCTGAGCATTCTCACGGGGACACTAGGTGGGGAGTGTGTGGCAAGGAGGCAGCATTGAAACTCGGGAATCTGGGGGTTTCCCAGGGACCCAGGCCTTGTGCCGTGCAACGCTGGGACTCTGGATCCTGGATCTTTGGGATGCATGGCATGCACAGAGGCTGCAACGGTGAGACCCCATCCAGGAGATCCACTGGGTGAACTGGACTCTATCACACATCCACTTGTCACCTGCTGTCTTGAGCCAGAAAACCCATGGTGTCTGAGGAAGCAGAAGATGGCTGTGCCAAGAGCAGTGTGTTGGTTGGCAGACAAACAAGGTCTTGCTACATCCAGGCCCTGTATGCTGTATGCAAATTCATACTTTTCCGACAATCCTGTCATGGTCATGCTACGTGCTTACGCTTGTTTTTATCAGGGTGTATCTCAGAGGTGTGCCTCTTTCGGGGGTCAGCCTCTTGAAGTTGTGTCATTTCTGTTTTTTGATGAACCCCCGGGACGCTGAACTTAAAGGGACAGCAAAGAGAACAAGGATTTTTAGGGGGGAGGAGGAATATGAGAAGGTGGGGGAGATAAGAGGGAGATGACATCAAGGAGTCCAGAAAGGAAAAGTATGCTTGGAGATTATGGAAGCAATTGTACAATTGTTTGACAGGATTGAATTAGTTAATGATTAAGGCATATGTACTGACTCCCAAGTTATGGCAAATTAAAAAAAGAAAAAGCATAGATCTAGGAGTTTGAACTCCCACTAAATCCTACCTCCAATTTGAGAACAGTTAGTTCCTACATGGCCCTGCTCGACGCTCACCCTCAGAAGATATGGGTGCTGTAGTAAAATGTGGCAAAGAAACTAGACTTTTAGATAGTGTCTGGGGTCGTAAAGGCTTGCCGCCGAAGCCGTGAGATGTCAACTAAGTCCACATGGAAGAAGAATGGCACCATCAGTCACTAAAGGACTGGGATCCATATAATCCAGTCGCAGGAGGGATCCGTATCAGAGCCTACATGGTGAGACTCCAGTGTGCAGAAGGCGATGGACTGTGGTCGCCCATGATTCACTGGAAGGACTACAGAGGAAACAAGCCTCCGAGAACTCCCACTCTCTAAAACTGAGGATGAGAAGAAAGTGGTCAGGAAACAGTGCTTGGGAGAGAGGAGTATAAAAGACGGAAAACATAAAACTGACTTGAACAGTTAAAATTTGTCAGATGTTCCTGAAGATGCAGGCTGGATCTGATCGGGTTTCCAAAATGTTCTGTATTTAGGGTCTGTGCTGTTTGGTTTGGTTTGGTCATAGCAGAGTGTGTCTCAGATGTCAAAGGCGGTCACCCTTTTGAAGCTTCTCCGTTTTTTGGTATATGGAACCCAGGGTTGATGAATCTGTAGGAACAGCGAGTAAGGGGAGGGGTACAGTGGTGGGAAGGTGGGTAAAAGTACTGCCAAGGAGTCCATGTAGGAAAAGATTGGAAACTGATTGTCCTATCGTACTATTCTTCTTGATATGACTGAAACATGGAATGATATACTGTATATACTACAGTATAACCTAACCCGAAAATCAGCTGAGGCACCTAATTTTGCCACAAAAATTGCATTAAAAAATGAGCTGGGAAAAAAAAATGAGCTGAAAATCTCGGGCTATACACAAGTATATACTGTCTGTATTAAATGCCAACTAATAAAACTTGTATTGGCTTGCATCAGAACAGGCCATGTTATTGGAACAGAGGCCCACTGTTTAAGTTGGGGACTAATTGCATTAGGAATTAGCCAACCAATCTTTACTTCACCACCAAGGTCCTCAGAGTCAAATTTTAGCAATGTAGTTTCCCTCAGACTTTATGGCTTACAGATCTCTATTTCAGCTCAATCTTAATTCTAGTCGTCTTACTCTGATTTTCTATTGTGTTGGTCAAGGCTACCTACCCACTCCTGTTCATCCCAACTCACGGTGGCCCGATCAAAGGTCCCACCCCACAGGATTCCCCCGGCTATACCCCTTCTTTGAGCCCTGGTGGTGTATTGGCTGCGTAGGGGCTGGGACTCACCACGTCACCAGTCCAAAGGCACTAGCCTCTCCTTGGGAGAAAGGTGGTACTTTCTGCTCCATTGAAGAATGAGTCTCAGAGTTGGTCTTGGAAACTCACAGGAGTGGCTCTTCCCTGGCCAACAAGGTCACTGGGAGCTGGCATCCACCGATGACAGCGAATTGGGGTTTCTCTGTATCTGAGCGGCTCTCTCTTTCTTGGGGTGGCTGGTGGGCTGGAACCACTAGCCTTTAGTTAGCCCCTCGGCGTGTGACCACTACACCGACAGGGCTCCTTGTCTGCCACTAAGGCACTCAGATTCACCACGAAACGGGCCAGATGCACGTGGATGTGCACACGTGCTTGCCACACATGTGGGTGATGATCTGCAAGGTCGCTTTGTCTGAACACTGTCAGCTTTCAGTTTAAAGATTAAGTGGAGGGAAAAATGACAGGAATCTTTTTAAAATTTTTTTAATTAAAAGAAAAAGAACAAGACTTCAGCATTTCCTTAAAATAACATTTTCAAAAAGGTACAACAAAAAAACCTTAAGCCCCATAATAAAAAAGCTACTTTTAATAAATGCTCCATTCTCAAAATTATAAATTTTTTTGAATTGTAAAAATATCTCCATTCCCATCTCACACCCTTCCTTACCTACTCCTTTGGTCTTTGAGTACTTCTATGACGAGCAAGTCTGACAAAAGTCCTGAAGACCCCGGAGCAGGGAAGACAAGGTCGCCGGAGGGCAGGGCATGGTGGGCTGTTCGTTTCCAGCGCCAGAGGTCTTGGGATCCCAGAGGACCACTGGGGCAGGGCAGGCCTGGTGCGGACCAGCGCCTCCAGAAGAGATCGGGGGCATGAACAGAAACTGCGAGGGGAACGGCTCGCACAGCCCGGGGGCGGGGTCTCAGGAGTTCCAGAAGAAGCAAAGGCGATCCCAGGGAGGGTCTGCAGAGGCCACCATTCCACAGTGGAGGACTCGGGAGGAAGCCGACGGGCTCCTGCCATCCCACAGGAAGGGACCTGGGATAGGTAGTAGGAGAAAAGACTTCCATACTTTCTATCAGTTTACAAATACTTAAGACGTCCATGTACTATAAGGGAAAGTCCCACTGCGGCCTTGAGTCAGCTCTGGTGCCCTCGGCCTGAGTGTCCTACCAGAGAGCAGGCCAAAGCCACTCCCCACGGCCACGGCTCCTGCAGGGCTCCCCAGGGCCTCCGGGCGGGACTAGGAGTCGTTGGGAAGCCCAAACAGCTTCACAGTCCCTGCTTCCCGACTGCTGTCATATTTGCCATCTTTGTCATCACAGGCAAAGGCCAGCAGGGGCCTTTTGGGGTGCCACGCCACGGTGAAGGTTGGGGACTCACACTGCACCTCCCACAGCTTGTCTCCTACAGAAATCAATAGAGAAGTCAATCAATATATCAATAAGCAGAGCCAACATACACTCCGTCCTTATCTACGAGGCATTACGTCAGCGGCATAACCTCCGGCACGTTCATTATTTCCACAGAACACCGAGTGAGGCACAGAGCGGCTCACACTGAGGCCAGGGGGAGCCAGAAGGTGGGTGCAGTTAGACTAACTCAGAGCCTACATCCTCTAAACCAAGGGTTCTCAACTTCTTTCAAGCTGTGACCCTTTCATACAGGTCCTCATGAAGCCTCCCCCAACCCTAACATGATCTTCCTTGCTCCTTCATGACTGTAAGTTTGCTCCTGTGATGAATCGGGGGACCCCTGTGACAAGGGGCCTTGACCCAAAGACTGAAAACTGCAGCTTCAAACCCTCACATGGCCATCTCTGAAAATGCAGAAACAAGGGCTGCCATTGGCTGGCTATCTTACACACCAGGTGGCTTGAACTTGACTGAATCGCACTGACAGCCCAGCAAGGCAGGTAATAACTTTGAATACAGTTTTTTAAAAAGCTGGGGGCGGGGGGGTGTCTCCACCTGCCCCTGGAGCCTCAGTGCTGCTAGACCATGATGCCCCACTTATTTCTCTCTGCAAAATAAATGTATTTCTCTGACTTACTGAAGTTCTAGGAGCCCTGGTGGCATAAGTGGTTACACGTTGAGCTGCAATCCACAAGGCTGGCAGTTCAAAAGCATCAGCTGCTCCCAGGGGGAAAGACAGGGTTTTCCTGAACGCACTGGAGCTGCAGTTCCACCCTGTCCTATCGGCTCACCGTGCGTCAGCATCGACCATATGACCGTGAGTTTAGTTTTTGTCTCTGATGGAAACTTTACACAATTTCTTTTCCAAAACTGTTCCTTCTTTAGCTCTCCCTAACCCTATCCACCACCCCCGCCCCAATCATTAAGGTGTGGCGCTAAGTGTCAAACACACTGAATTGTATACTTCAAATGGGTGGGAGCTAAGAGTATGTGATGATTCACTGTGCCTTGGTTCAACTTGGCTGGGCTGTTGGCAATCTATGGCAATACAGTGAAATCTGGTCACCTTCCATCATGCAATGGCATCAACTGGTTGAGTGGGGAATTCCTAAGGGTGGGGGCTCCCTTCAAACTATACAGATGGTGAAGCGGCGGTCCCTTGCCCTCTCGTTCTGTAGCCCATCCCACAGACCGGAGGACACAAGCCGACAAGTCTCCCACACGCCACCAGACCGACAGATCTCCGGCTTGCCAGTCCCAACAAGCTCACAATTGTTTGGATTCATCATTTGAAAAAAGTCTTTATCCATCCATCCATCCATCCATCCATCCATGCCCCCACCTCTCTCTCTGCTTCTCGATGTCTAGAGAAGGCCGGCTCACACATTAGGTCATCATGTCTCCATCAAGCTGTTACAGCATGATGCAAACACACACTTCAGAGATCTATGAGGCTTCAGAACCTCTCTGCATTACACTGGAATTAGGCTGTCGGAGATAAATGACGGCAGCACAAAGAATCATTTCTGAGGCTGACAGCCCTCTCATGTTTCTTTAGGTGTTTGAGCTCCATGTCATCTGCTGTGAGATTGGCTAAGATAAATTATCTAGTCCAAGGAGGCACCGCAGACATAAAAAAGACACAGTGTTCCTAAAATAATCCCATGGCGTCATAAGCCTTAAAATCTTACTAAGTGTACAACTCTTTGAGTGAGTTTCACGGTGACAGACCATGGAACCCTGACACTCCTATTCTAGACCGTGCAAACCCAACAGACTCCGAGCCTGTGTGGGGTTTGCTGAAAACCAGAAACTGGTACAGGAAAAAAAGGAATTGTTACACAATTTTAACGCTTAAGCAAAAATATGCAAAATCTATCTAGTATATGCTTTGCTTCTCCCACTTTTCTATGTCCAAGTTGTCTTCTTTTTAAAACCACATCTATTTTGATAAGTCTGAAATTACACATTAAATATACATATATATTATTATTTGCATCTACCTATTGGTGAAGTAATACTTTTAAAATGCACAACAATAAAAGGTATCTTGAGAGATGAAAGTTCAGATGACTTTGTTTTACCTCCTACTCTTCCATATATAAAGTTGTTCATTATAGTGGAAGAATCACAGCTTCTTGTAAAATATTTCCCCAAATCTTTGCTTCCTTTAGAACCACGCTTTGCTCTCCCCACTCGGTGCCCCTCCTCCCCGAGGACGGTAAGGTGCCTTACGTGCCAGCGTGCCTTACGGAGCCCCTCCCCGACCGTGTGCGTGAAGCACCGTGTGCCGGAATGGGGGTGCACGACACGCAAGACGCCCGAGACACGGGGCAAAGGGCCTGAGACTCTCGCTGTCACAGTGAACGTGCCAGGTACCTGTCTGGACTTCCGCGATGTCGATGAAGTGATCTTCCGACGCCGACGCCAGCATTTTCCCGTCGTGGCTGAAACTGAGGGTCCTCACGGGCCAATCCAGCCTGCAGCACGGGGTGGACAGAGCACGCATTAGCTCCCCCCCAGAGGAAGATGATGGGGGAGGCACAACTTCGCCTCAGTGGCTGACAAGGATAGTGCTGGTGGACTGCTCACCTGGAAAAGCACCGGACACACACCAACTCGTCCACGTCCCAAAGGCTGACCAGGGCGTCCGCACTGCCCGTGGCAAAGTACTTGCCAGTGGGGTCAAACTTGATGCAGATGCAGTTGGAAGGGTGGGCGTTGATGGACTGCACGGGCTTCAGCTCTGGGTAACTGAGAAACAAGAGAGCTGGCAGTCAAACAGCAGGGTGAGGTCGGTGACGCTAAGAAAGCCACAGGCTGTGCATCGGACAAGTCAACTCGGACGAGGCGCACGTGCCCCAAACTGCGATGCAAGAAAACTTCCCCAACACAAAACCAGGGACACGAGGCCAATGAACACCAAGTCGCACACCAGAAGAATGACTGGACTTCAAGGAAGACCTCCGCCTCAGGTGTCTCATGAGGAAAACAAGTGTCCGTAGACTATTGGACAGCAATCTTAGTGCCTAAACAGAAAGGAATAACTTATTTAAGACACACAAGGGAGAACATGTGGACCAAAGATCTGTGATATCCAGCAAAATTGATTTTCAAATATAAAGAATACAAATAATAATAACAACAGAAGTATTCAAAAAGCAGCTACCAGTAGGGAAGCAGCCGGTATGCGCTGGGCTGCCGTAACCACAGGGTCCACAGCTCAAAAGCACCAGCCAGAGCCACGGGAGAAGAGCAGGCTTTCCGGGCTCATAACGAGTTAGTCTTGGAGTCCCAGAGAGCAGCTCGGCCCTGTCCTAGAGAGCCCCAAGCAGTGGGAA
>PVJH01006148.1:0-104576 GCA_004026705.1 Nesogale talazaci
GGGAGGGGCATCACTGCTCTCCAGTGGTGGGAGTAGGAGGCCCAGCCCCTCTGCGGGAATTGAACCTCCATCCCAGTGGGCCGCAGTCCCGCGCACAACCACTACGCCACCGGGGCTCAGCCCTGGACTTTTCTTTCTTTTTTGGTCTTTATTTTTGTCATGAATGTTTTGCTAAGAATCCTTTTCATGAAGCAATAAGGATGGAGTTCCAAGTTGGCAAAAGAACCAGAGCCTACTGCCTCAGCTTCCTTCCAAGATCGTCCCCACCTAGAATTTGCCACTCAAGGTATGAGAGGTGCATAGTGGCATTCTCTGGTGTGGAAGGAAGGCGACAATGGGGGCAGCCACAGGGACAGCCGGACCTCCGTTTGACAGTGTGGAATGGTGGTTGTGGGCACTGGCGATGTGGTAGGTTAATCATTGGACTGCTAATCCCAAGGTCAGTAATGCAAACCTATCAGCTGCTCCATGAAAAAAAAGATGAACCCTCGCATGTCACAAAGCTTTATCATCTCAGAAATTCTCTGGGAAGAGTTCAACTTGATCCTATAGAGTGAGAAGAGACAGGGGTTTGTGAATGTTGACTCTTCTACTTTCCTTGAATCTTCTCAGCACGTGCAACTTTCTTCTTCCCCACTGTCGACACTATGTCACCTTCCCATTCTCCTACGTGCTCTCTTGCTGCCATTCTTAGTTTTTAAATGGGGCCCAACCCAGTGTAGTCTGAGAATGCAGCATTAAGAACAAACCATTTATTGCAGCATGATTCCTACTAAATCCAGGACTCAAGAACCCATCAAGAAATGAATAGACAAATAAAATGTGATGTATATAAAATGAAATCTTGTTAGGCCATAAAGAGACCTGAAATTCTGATTCATGCTACAATCTGGATGAACCTTGAATATATTATGCAAAGTACAATGTCAGATTTTAAAGGATAAATATATTGTATGATGTCATTTTTATAAACTATCTAGAATAGACATGTAGAGAGACCAAAGTTTTCCAAGGACACCAGAGATAGCAGAAGGGTTGAAAAATGAGTTATTGGGTAAGAAGAAGTACATTTCTGTTTAAGGTGTTAAGGAATATCTGAAATTAGATGATGATGACAAGTGAACAACAGAGTGAATGTCATTAATGTCACTGAATTATGTCACTGAATTATACACTTAAAGTTGTTGAAATTTCACATTGCTATTAACTAGTACTTTACCACAATCAGACTTTTGTTTTTGTTTGGGTTGTTTTGGTTTTTTTTAAGAGGTAAAACTGCTCAATTCTTCCCCCACACAGACAAGCAGTCAGCAACAACTTTTGAGTCCCACTCTGTCTGACAGAGGAGGAAGTCGACAAGACTCAGGAGAAGCAGGAAAACCCCAGAGGAAGTTTGGTCAGTGGCGCCTGCCTTCAGGTATGTGTCTCAAGATATCTCCCCCTAGAGACATTGCAAAGACATTTGAGGTCTTTGCTGGTTTGGGGATGGGGATCCTGAAATAGTGGTGTGTTGTAAAAGTGACTTACATACAGCAAAGCAATGCAATGTCCACTCCATTATCACAAGGGAGCACCTAGTCTCCAAATATATTAGCTCTTACGTTTAGGCACGACACTTAAGGAAATAGCACCTACATTTAAAAGTAAGCTGTTACAGTCAAGCTGTGGACAGAAGTGAGGGGAAGATTTTCTAAAGCTTCCTGTATACAATCAAGACATCCTCAAATGCAGGCAAAATTTAGCTAGAGAGGGAGTAGGCAGATACGGTAGCCTGGCTGGCCCATCTGTATGTAATCTGCTCTGCTTTCATAATAATAACAGTGACAACAAGAGGGGCCTTCAAAATGGATTCAAGAGATAATGGGATTTTCCCATAAACTTTGTGAAGCCTCCTTGTGTGTTGTTTTCCGCGTGCCAAACATGTGCCTTCATTTGATGTTTCAAATGACGTGAGCTTCTACATCTTACTAGTGAGTAAATGCAATTTCTTCCCCAGAAACGTAGGCAGTGATAAATCCAGTCTCATCTTGCTCCAAGTGTCTGGGAATTCAGAGAGATCCTTGTTCTACACAGCCAGGGTCTGCCACCCTCTGTTTTCCCTGTATGCACATGCTGCTGAATATTCACACACACACACGCACACACACACACAAACACACACTTATATGGCACTTTTATGTGCCTGTGATTTTCTAGCTGAACTAAAGGAAGACTTACCTGCCTGAAGCTCTACAAATCGGACCACCTAGGGTTTCCAGGCATGAGTTGCACTAGGATGAAACAATGCCATGTTGCTCACAGGCTCTTGTTAATTCCACAGCACCCAAACCAATAAGCCATTCTGTGTCCTCCGTCAACTTACGGTTTGGAGGGAGGACAACGATGAAATCCGTGGTGTGCAAAATGAACCCTATGCCCGATGCAGCCTCCTGTGGTTCTGAAGTGAAGAAATGGTGGACCCGGCAGTTGACAGTGGAGAGTGATGAAAGTGGAGATGATCTGCTGGAGATTTAGAAAGAAATCAATGCATGTGAAAGGCCAGCAACATTGTAAAAAAAAAAAACTATGAAAGAATTTAAATGTAATTACCAGTTATTTTTCAACCATTTCCTTCATTGTCCAGTGAACAATCTGCAATAGCTGTATGATTTAATTCCAATGTGTCACATTGTTTTTCCCATTGATTTTGCTTGTTATCCTGTCACAGGAAGGGGTAGAAATTGGTCTTTTAGAACAGTGTGCATGATGGGCTGAGGCCGTGTGTTCACGAACATGTGTGCAATGGCCATGTCGATAATATTAGAAACTTTAGCGTCAGCCAATGTAGATCACTTTTTAAAATTCATATACTCTGTCTCTGTAAACTAAGGTGTATATTCATATATGTTCCTATGTATTATTTCCAGCTCCCTAGAAAGTGCTCAGCCCAAAGTGGCTGATACTTAAAATGCAGGTCCTCGTTCATATTTTTTTCTCCTCTTTAATTAGAAATAGTTCTCTTAGGAGGATTTATTATTTATAATCAATCTTCAAAGATCAGCACTGAGCTCCTGCTAAAATGCTATCAGTTGTACAAACTACAAACCCTAAATTTTAAAGATTATATTCATTTTTCTCTCCCATTTTCTAAAACAATGCATGTGATATGAGGTGGTTACAAAAATTTCATGGAAAAATGGAATTAAAATTAACGGTATTTTTCCATGAACTTTTTTAAGTCCTCTTATATTTATAAATCAAAAAGTCTATTTCTGGCCTCAGTAATTCTAAAGAAACTGTCATTAGCTTCCTATAGAATTATGTATGCAAATACCAAGCAAAGCACCTGGACCAGGTAGCTACCAGATAATTGGCTTGAAACACACCCTATATAAGGATCACTTCAGGACTATTATATGCAAAAGTGATGAGTTTATTTTCAAAGGCCTTCTAATTGCTGCTTTAGTAAATTTTAAAAAATACTAAGTGATTCAGAATTTAGCCTTCAAAACAAAAACTCTGCATGTGTTGTCACTGACTTCACTTCTTACCAAGGGTATATCTGTTTTCCAAGAAAAAAATGGATCAAGCCATTATCAATTGACCCCTACACACCATTGTTACCTTAGATTCTAAAAACTTCCTGGTACCAGAATTTCCTATGGAAATAACAGGACCTTACAAAATCTTGCTCTGAACGCACAGTTCAGATAGCCCATAACCTAATTGTATCTGCTTCACACATCAGTGGTCCATGTCTGCTGGGAAATTAGAAATGCAAAATGATCGCAAAGTAGCATCGGGCCTGTTACTGCTAGGTCACCCAGGTGGAAGTGGGCTTAGACCTTCAACTGCCTTATTCTTGTTTGGAGGTTTGAAGTTTAGATGTTTTATTAATTGAGTGATTATCCCGAATCCTATGCTCTCCAGTTGCTTGATGATGATCCCTTCTCTCGAGTGAGTCTAACATTCTTGAACGAGTCCGGTTGGACATTCTTTCTGTGAGACACATGCAGCCTGGTGGGGGCAGCGTATTGTCTGTGAAGTGAACTGTGACTCTGCAGCAGTGGGAAATCAACGTCGCTGTGACCAAAGGATCTTATTTGCTCTTTTTTTGGCGTGGGGTTTGCCTTTTTTTGTACATGAAACAAAAATAAACATTGGATTTGTAAAAGAACATAAGCAGAATATCCAATCATTTTCAAAATTGCCAATATTGATCAGAGTCCTTTCTGTGTGTACGGGCTAGAGCCAGGACACATAAGGTAGCTGGAACCCTGCTTTTGAATATTTGGTTCATAGTTAGTTGAATATTGATCCTGATATTCATTTCAGCTTAGTTTCCTGAGCCAGAATGTTCCTTTTGCATCTGTGGTGATAAAGCTGAACGAATACCTGAGCCTCCCAAACCTACCAGGAAGCAGAGAAGGCACATGTATACACACTTGCAGGGCCAGACCCTGGGTCTGTACTAGTGCTGCATCAAGACAAGACCTTTTTATTGGCTCATTACACTTGAGCAATACAGCTTCATTCTTACGAAACTGCTGAGCTCTTCCTAAAATGTCTGCAATTGATGTTCAGCAGAACAGCATTGTTGTTCTTTCTACAGGGAAGCTGGGGCAGAATAGCAATGCATTTAAAGCCATAGCACCTTACATTTTCAATTAAGTTAAACAGTCCCCCCAGACACCCCCAAACCCCTTGGAACTCTCCTCTACTATGTTCCCAGGGCACATAGAGCAGGCAGCAAGCTAGAGAAGATAAGTGCCACCCACTTTTAGATTTTACCCACTGATGCATAAAAACGTAAACAATTGGGTTACACAGATGGGAAAACTTAGGCCACAATGTTCCCTGGTCCTCAGGGGGCCAGACACTGACACCGATCCTGTCAGCCTGCCACCCACTGCCTTTAATTACAGGCACTCTGTTGGTTCAATGGCACCAGAAAGTATAAGGGGTGAAGACTTGACACAGAGCCCCCAAGAGAGAGCAGACCACACATGCATTGCCCATATGGCAATTCAAGGCGGCTCAAAGGGAACAGCGATGGACAGAAGGCCCAGGCTGACGCTATTCACTCTGTTTGTAATGGCAATTCCAGAACAACACACACCACCAGTGACTGGCGATTAGTGCCCCGCTGCAGCTGAATAAGATAAGAGCGGGTGGGAGAAAAACCAGAATGGTAAGCCTTAAACAAAAGCACTTTCCAAGCCAGCAGAGTGAAGGTGTTTGCCTCTTTCTTTGTAGGCGATGGCATATTATGGATGGATGGTTTTCAATATCTTCCTTAGCAGTGGTGTTCTTTTTCAAACAAACTCCTTCAAGGAGACCCCAAATATCAAGCTGGCAAATGCAGGGTAGTCTTAGGTGACTTAGAGTGAAATGAGAACACCATTCACTTCTTTTCCCTTGACGCCCTCCTCAACCCCCAAAGAGGGCTTCCAACCATCATAGTGCACCAAGGATCACAGCAAGGAAAACACTAGCATAGATCACAATTCCTGAGCTTTGGAAATCCAGAATATGCCAGGAAGTAGCTCCTTGCATACAAGTAGTATCTTGAATGAATTGCATACAACCTCTGATCCCAAACCCAGCTTCTCACTTTTACAAAAAAGACCAAGGACAGTCAATCAATTCCTTCATTTATCAATTTCTTCATTTATCACCATCTACCTGATGAGTCAATCTGAACAGGCAGGCCACTCCTCCCTAAGGACTGACTAGCTGTCTCACAGTCTCACTGCCAGAAACTTTGGAGACAAGGACCAGGAAGTTCTTAAAAGCAGGTTTTCAAACTACCTGGAGTTAAGGATTAAAAAGTGGGTTTGATTTGGGGGTGGTGTTTTTAAGAAAACCGTGTTGGTGTTTTCTTAAATGGAGTTCTAGGCTCTCAAAGATTATTTTAATAAAAATGCTTGCTGGACATCAATCATCCAACAAGGTAAAATAATTATGTTCCTTAGTTTTCTATCTCCTTTCATTTTCTCATATCTAGAGGGTGGCATCTGGATAGAGAGATAGATGGTTTAGAAGGTGTGCCCTTAAACAGTGTTCAATTTATTCTGGGAGTCTTCTGCATCCCTCTTACTGCCCCAAGCCAAATAAATGTTGGTTTCTGTCTTCTTTTCTGAGTTGAGAAAAGAAAAATGCAGATGACAAGTCAAGTACTTTCACACCACTCACTGGAAAGGGGCTGCAAAAAGACACCATCAGCCTGTGGAACATCCCTTGTTGGTTGCACTGGACAATCTCCCAGGTTGAGAAAACCTTCAGAGGCGTTGGGGGTGTACTGTGTCTGCCTGCATTTTGCCTAACCTAGAAACCTCCCTCAGAAAGTGATTTCCACCGTACCTCTCTGTGGAAAAGACTCAGGCTGGGAAGGAGAGCTCTCCAAACACACTCAATCATGCTGCTTCGAGGGAGCAACTGAAATGTGCCTTCTTCTGTAAGTGTCCTTCTGCAACTGTTCCCTTAGTCCACACATTGGTAGTTCTACCCTCTCGGTGGACTAATGTCCTACGATATCTGTGATGGTTCCCAAACCCACATCTGTAGCCCTTAGGGAACTACTAAACACACAAACCCCAAACTTGGGGCTGTATACACTAAACTCCCTTGGGCACACAAAAGACGAAGCACCCAACTATGAGCCAAGAGATTGACAGTTCAAACGCATCCCCAAAACAAGAAGAAAAGACTAAGGATCTGCTTTCCAAACATTTACATCCTTGAAAATCCTGAGGAACAATTCCACTCTGCCCACATGAGGTCACCAGGAGTCAGAATCAACCCGATAAAAATTACTGTCTGTTTGGTTTTGGTTTTTAAATGTACAGATGAAATTCCACCTCATAAACAACTGGGTGCACATGAGGAGATGACGGCCTGACACATGGTTCTCCAGAGGAGTGCCTGGTAGGTTTCAACAACCAAACTTTGGGTTACCACTGGGGCACTTTCCACAAGCACGTGGGTCAGGATTTCAAAATAACTTTTGATTGGTTGTTAATCAATCCATAACACTTAGCTCAACTGCTCATCTTTCCTCTGATAAATACTTAGAAGTACTCCTACTGCTCGATCTTGTAGTTCAGTGGATCTTAAGAATTGATGGAGAAATATGACCTTTCCAAACTTGCCTCTTTCAGCAGCTATCCATGTGCAGAGCATTGATTCTTTTGGACTTTGGGATCACATTTTGAGATGTGGGTATTGAACTGTTCAAATTTCATTTGGGGAGGGGTTGCAAAGAAGAGAGGCCTCCACATTTAGGAACATCAGCAGAGAAATGGTATTAAAAGCCACGAATGAATGAGATTACTTGAGGAGTAACTGGATGCGAAGAACAGAGGCCCAAGAATCTGCTTCACAGGCAGCAGTGTGAGAAAGATGGTCTTTTAGGGGTTAGGAAGTCTGAATCTGAATAGAGTCTCTCTGAATCTGGACTAGGACACTTGGGTTGTCTCTCTTCCTCCAAACAAGCAAGATGCGTGCTCCTGGAGTTGCCCAGGCCGGGGCTGTCTCAGGGAGTGCTGGCATCCATGTTTCAGGAGCATTACTTTATGGTCATCAGAGAGCATTGCAGAGCATTTTTTCCTGTTGTTGTTTTCATTTTTCACAAGTTGACATTTGTGACAACCTCATAGAAGGGAAATCTATCAGTATTATATTTTTTCCAATAGCATGTGCTCATTTGGTATCTCTGTGTCATGTGGTAATTCTCATGATAACTCAATTGTGCTTCATAATACTATTCCACACCTAGTAGATTATACTTCATATATGAATATAACCTTCACAGGAACTAAGAAAACAAGAAATTCTGCATGAATCACTTCATCACAATCACTGACTACAGTAGTCTAGACCCAAACCCATCATCTCTCAGAGGGATGCGTGCATGTAGACATGAGGTGTCCTTGACCTGGAGGAATAGGAGTTGAGTTCACCTTCACCCAAAGGGACCTTAGAGGAAAGACCTGATGATGGATTTCCAAAAAAAAACTAAACCATTGAAAACATTTCGGAGCCCAGCTCTATTCTGACACATATGTGAATTGCCATACACCGGGTTGACTTGCCAAGTGGCTTTGTAATGCCAAATAAAACCTGCCACAAAGCCACTAATCCCACAAACTCCCATGTGCAGTCTAGAAACTCCCACCTAGAAGCCTGCTCCAGTCCGCTCAGCTGCTGACTTTCACGGAGTGGTCCTCCCCCTCAAACAGCACCCTCCCCCCATGACTTCCAGTGGATAAAGACATCTCCATTTAAAAAAACGACATCTTCTCATTTGATCCCAACAGGCAGCCACTGAATCAAGTGAACAAAATGATTACAATGCCACACTTAATTTTTGCTTCCATTATTGTCTGAACGCAAATTCTGTGGGCCTCTGATGGAAAAGACCACGGTGGTCTTCCAAAAGAGCAGTGCTCTTTGATCATGTTGCCCTACTGCTGGGCGTCACCCACTTTACTGCCCCGTGGCATGATTCGTCAATATCTACATCTCCTCTGAACACTACAGGGCTAGCATTGCCATTGAATTAAGCCACAGATGGTTCGTCTGGAGTCAGATTTCTGTTTACCCTTCTCCCTTCTCAGACAGTAGTTCAATCTTAATGTCACTATCTGAGACTTGATTACAGAATCAACCAACCTATCATAGACATTACAGAATTTTCATTGTGTTTCCTTCTTAACTGTTGCTATTTGTCACTTCATTTCCCATATGATGTGGATGGTGACCCCCAAATAGCACCACCTGGAAACATTTGTTTTGATGTGTTTCTCTAGCAGTGTTCCTAATACCTGACTAACCACCAAGATGTTTAGCATTTAAATGAGATCAAACCCACCTGTAGGTGTTGAAATGGGCACAGACCCCTGAGTTTTACACAAAGAAGTGGGTATAAGAGATGAGACGTATGCATGCTAAGGCACAGCAGCACTTCTCAAATAATAAATGCACAACTTGAACAAGGATGTTTATCAGGATGAGTCGAGGAATATTTTAAGAGAAGCCTCTCAGAGTCAATAGCTCAAGGAAGAGAGTTGTGTGCATACGTTACCTGAAGATGTGGTTTGAAATACCTCTAAATATTCGTGTGCTGTTTATCTATCTTTGACCTTGGATAGATAGGCATAGAAGAAGGTCATTCTCTTCAAAGATTAAGATCAGGAGAAGAACTAGGGACGCAAAAAAGTGAGGGAATGGTTGGCATTAACCTAGCTCTGCCTTGTTTGAAAGAACCAGTTGTGGTGGCCTCAACCCCAACGGCTGATGGCCCCTGGGAGTCAGAGGAAGGCTGCAGGCCAGGTGTTGTCAATGACTGCTTTAAAAAAAAAAATGAGTTTGCCAGGTCTTTCTGTCAATTACCTTGGGGTGATCTGGAGGCCCTAACTTTTCAGCTAAGCAGTCTAATCATTTGTACCACCTGGAGTTTCCATTCTTGGAGGTAGGTCTTTGTGTCCTTTCCAGTGACATGGTTAGAATACAGAAGTCAATGAGTATCACTGTTTTACCTGTGCTTAATATTAAACTACTGTTAGCCAGCTTTACTTCTGCAGCATGATTAATTAGTACAGCGTTAGAGATGGTCACTTATATGCTCCTGGAATCCAACCCACAGTGTTTTGCACCAGAAAAAGCAGCACAGAATGGTGGTTTCATTCACTCGAGTGTCTGGCATTTCTGTAAGTCAACAGACGGCCATGTAGGCAACGAGGAAGAGAGACGTGAGCGGCCTTTGCCCCTGACTGAGTCTGAGTGCCATCAGGGTGCCCTGTGCACTTCATAGGGCTGTGCTAATGGAATTGTGTTGGGCTTGCATGGTTTCTTTCAATATGTCCCCATTCGAGGTCCCCTATGTGACATTGCAAAGTGGAACAGAGAAGATGGGGCCTCAAATATCACCCTTCTACAAGTTTGGTCTTGCTCTCCCCTGTTCTAATTGGTCCCCGGAGCAAATGGCAGTTATCATAGGAGACATCCTGTTAATGGCTCCCTGTTCCCCTCCAGTGTCAGTATTACACTTTAGAAACATCAGGTAGCATGTTACCAAGGGAAACCACCACAACAGCGGCCAGAAACATCAACTGGGAAACCTCAAGCTGCCAGTTTGTTGATAATGCAATCAGTGTTATCAGAGGTGTCGTGGGACACTCACAAATAGGTTTTCCCATATACCAAGGGGACAAAAATCATCTTTCTGTCCGTGTTTGCCCAAGAGACAAGGGGATAGGCAAGTTCTCATTCTGCTTCTCGTGTTTCCTTGCAGACGAATTGGACATGTCACTAAGGGGTTCGTTTGCAGGGCTACGTCAGGCTCTGCTCACAAAATATCACCTCCTGATTTGGAGGACACCTGCCATGACCTCTAGGACATCGGCCAGGTCTGTAACCCATCTCAGAGCTGGAGCAGGATGCAGAGAATCTCCATGCTCTGTGTTCCCCTAGTTTAGTTTCAGAGCCAACCTCATGCATGATTTCAAATCAGGTGCTTTCTACATTTTTGATCCAAAGCCTCTCTTTATAGGGCATTTTGGGCCGATGAAAAGGAACCTTGCTCGGGGCCAGGTCAAAAGATAATTGGGAATTCTGTAAAGCTCTAATGAGCATAGCCTGAAGGTCCTGGCTGTGTTCTCACACACAATAGCCACCACGCTTCACCATGTCACCCCGCAGGCCTGTATGCTCCTGTCTGGGGTCTTCCAGCCCACACGGGGTCCCCACTCCCCTTCTGAAACTGCCTCACACCCTTGTCTAACTGTTAATTAGAAGTCTCATCTCTTGGCAGGTGGATGGGCTTAAGCCATCTGCTTATTGATCACAACCTTCAGAATATATTGGATTTTCAGGAATTCTGCCACAAAAGTAGGGGATGGTGCAGGTGGTCCGTGGCAAGGTTTCTCCAGAGCGAACGTGAGAGTGTGTATTGTGTGGTGACCTCTGTTCTCACGCCACGCAGGAATCCAAAAGCCACAGAGATATGGGCTGCGGAGCTCAGAGACTGTCATCATTATAAGGTGATGTAATGATAACATTCAAAACTCCTATCAGAAATCCTTCTGCTATTGTTGGTAGTATAGTAAAGAAAAGGGCTGGAGTGGGGGGTGGGGGGGGGGGAAAGTGAACCTAAAAGCCATGCAGTCACTGAGATCCCTACACAAGTTTTGAAAACCAGATACCAGCTGTTCGGACATCCTGGAGTTGGTTCTTCCAAGGCAGATGTTGTGCCCCAATGTTCTGTCCAGCCTGCCAGGGAAGGAGGTCCCTATGAGACCCCTCTAACATTGCCTAATAGCAGGTTGAAACATCCATAGTGTTCAGTTCTGCCCTTTAAGTCAAATGGAATTTGAGATACAAATCAACTACTATGGCCCTTCTAGCCATACTTCCTTATGTGATATATTATAATCCTGGACTCTGCGTGTGGGGCTACAATGACAGGAAGTTCTCTGCTGTCCTCATGGACAGGATAAAGGTGAATTTATCACAGCTCCTCTTGGGGATATGGTCATCGAAGAGACAAACATGGCACCCGCATCAAAACCACCCCTCCATTGAGGAGGATGATTTCTGACACAGAAAAGTCCCTGCACCGTCAGAAGTTGTGGAGGCTGAGAAAGAGGCACCAGAGACTTTGGCACAGAGACTATGAGACAGAGCAAAGGAGTCGGAGGTCAGAGCAAGGAGACCTAGCAGGGCAGGATGGAGGAGCAGCCCTGACACTGCGGTGCTGTGCGAATGAGCAAAAGCAGACTACCTGCTCCCTGGAGGAGGGAACACCTCCCTGAGGGGCTGAGGACCGGAGAGAGACATGGCTGCCGACTAAGGAGGGGTGCTGCTGGGGACCCGGGACAGTCTGTTTACTGATCCCAGACTGTGGTATCCTTCCCAGCTTTCCTAATCAACCTCCTAATGACTGTGGGTGCTGTGTTTCAGTTCAGTGTGGCCATTGCAATGGATCCTTGGACCCAGCAGAGAGGTCCAGGACCGGGGGAGGTATGGCTCCTGTGAGAAAGGATGGTGGTGGAGGCGTGTGTGCCCTCAGCTTCATGGCAAAAGAAGTCAGAGAAGGTGCCATGCTGTTTACTGCAGGATTCCTCTGCACTTCCTTTCACTCCTCTCCAGATAAGGATGTCTGATTTCCCTCTCAATCAACAAGCCAGCCTCTGGGAAGACTAAGTGTTCCTCTTCTTTCAGTTGTTGTTCATGTTTCTCTGTCACCCACCACTCCTGAGCTAGTCCAGGTAACTTGCTTTCAGGTGAAACCAGCAGCTTAAAGAAAGCCAACACTTGCTCAGATGTCTAGGCTGCTATAACCAAGGGCTTAAACTGCTGGATGACAGCAGCAGACGTTCGTCCCCCACAGTTCTGGGGCTCAACACTCTAAATTCAGGGTGGCAGCAGGGTTGTGTTCTCTCTGAAGACACTCAAGAAAGATCCTTCCTTAGCATGTTGATCCGGAGTTCCTTGCTAATCGCTACCTCGATCTTCACACAGTCTCTCTCAACCACCTCTGTGTCTGGGTGCTATCTCCTGTTTCTAGAAGGATAGGTCATCTGGGAATATACTCTGTTTTATTCCAGTATTACTTCATTTTAACCTGATTCATTACATCTGCAAATATCAAGTGTGACCAAATGAGGTCACACTCCCAGGCACCAGGCTAAGACTTTGAATGTATCTTTGGAGGGACACAATTCAACCAAGGACATGGCTATTCTTCAGGTCTCTTCATGAACCATCATTCTAAAATTTCTGACAAAGCTCACGCTACAAAAACACAAGGACATCACAGTGCAACCCAAGTCTGCCGTATGTAAAACCTGAAGTTGGGGGCACAACTCAACTTGCCACACGTGGGTGGAGTTGGCCATGTGGCTGATCATAGTTATGTATCAGAAGGTCACCTTTGATCCTCAGTCTATGAACTGTCATATTAAAAAATAGCTCTGGATCTGAATGAAAACGTGCTGCCCTTGAGTCAACACTTACTCGTGGCAACCCTAGATGGCTTCCAAGACTGTGGGTCTTGATGGGAGCAAACAGCTTCATCTTTCTACCAACGAGTGTGTGGTGCGTTTGCACTGCTGATCTGTGATTAGCAAACCAAGGCTTATCCAACAGCACAACCAGGACCAGGACTTAGGTCCAGAGAGACTTTATTTTAAAAGATTATTGTAACAAACAGAGGGGCATCTACTACAATAATAAGAATACCCCAACTATTAGACTGATCTACAAGTATCTCAAAAATTAGGCAAAGCATGATTGTTTTTAAAACTCAAAGGTACAACAAAACTTAAATAAGAAAGCATATGGGAAATGTATGATGAGCACTAGGTAAATGGTTTGATGAACAGAAAATATCTTCCTCCAGTGACCAGATTCTCAGGAAGGACTACCACTAAATGGTGCATTCAGACTGAGGGTGGTTGAAGGAAAGAAGTTGAACTAGTACATGGTCAAATGGACACGAACAGTTCAGCTTAGTCATTAGGAGGCAGCGATAGAGACTTTGAAGTGTCTGTATCTGACCTTGTTGCAGTAAATTTAGTGGGTACCTAGGGTGGGGCATAGGCAGGGGTTCTGTGGTGGAGGAAATAATCTGGAAAACACATCTAGGTCCTATGGGCTTTTAAGAAGTCACTACAACCCCCTCCCCACGAAGACTATGATTTCATAGTCAACCATTCAAGGAGCACAGGAAAGTTTTACCTTCATACTCCACACAAGTCACTTTCTTAAGGTTTTTCTTCTCTCCTCTGTGTAATGAGATTAGTAACAATATCTGCTCTACTTCCTTCTGATAGGGACTGGGAGAATAACCTGGGAGCATGTTTGTGAAAAAAGAATATTTTGTCACCCGTAAAGGCCCATGTTAATAATGTCATCTGTTCATTTTTATCTCTGATATGCAGTGACTATTCAGAGATCACCCTTACCTATTATTTGCATGACATCTCCATTCTGTACAGCTAAAATCAATTAGTTAGCTGCATGCGAGGCAGGGATCTTCACACACAGGTCGGATCATCCTCAGTGGACTTTAAGATTGGGTATTAATTCCCTGTCTTAGCCAATAAGGCTAAACAGAATGACCCAGACATATAACTAAGCCACAGAACAGTACTCTGACAGGTCAAGGAACTACTTAGCTGATGAGAAATGATTGCAATATATCACAGAAGCCATCACACATCCGCCATACAGTGGTAGCCACCACAGTCACCTGGGAGTGGTTCAGTACTCAAAGATCCATGCTCTTCAATCTCCTTTGCTCAGATAACATATTCAGACTGCTGTCATTTAGAGAGGGGATCCGGGAGCATCTGACAGCAGGTGTCATGTCTGCATGGCTGGAAAGAAGCACTGGAAATGCTTTGGTCAGCAGTCCAAAGAAAGAAGCCTGGAAAACAGAGCTTCTTCAGAAAACTGAGAAGAAAATCAATGCCCCTGGAAGGCTAAGAGGTATGTGGGGGGGGGGGGGGAACTCTATGGGAAAAGGCAATGAGTGATGTTAAATGCAATCTGAAGTATGCTTCCCCCTCAAGTTGACCCAGTTGAAAGCAACATGAAAATTCTCTATTAGCAAAGATTAAGGATTATCCAAGAAAAAACTCCGGGTTTCACACTGACCAGCTTGCTGGCCCACTGAGTCACTGCTGGTATCTGCATCTGTTTTTCACTTGCTTGTTTTTATTCTCATCTACAAAAGTAGAATTGATACATCTGTTTCAAGAATGAGACGTTGCTATTTGGAATGAATGTTATGTTAGTCTATTCATTCTTCCCCCTGCTATAAATACTCACTATTAGCCAGTCAAAGCCGACTCATAAGGTCCCCATATGACATGGTAGAACTGCTCCTTAGGGTTTCTGAGACAGTGACTCTTTATTAAGGTGTCACTGTTGTTAGATGCCATCAACTCTGTCAAACTCGTAGCGACCCTGTCTATAACAGACAGAACAGCGCCTGGTCCTGTGCCAGCCACATTGTTCTTATGTTTGAGTCCATTGTTGAAGCCACTGTGCCAGTTCGTCTCATTGAGGGACTTTCTCTGCTTTGCTCCCCTCAACTTTACCAAGCATAATGACCCTCTTTACAGGCTCGGCTCTCCTGAAATATGTCCAAAGTGCAAGAGGTAAAATTCTCACCATCCTTGCCTCGAAGAAGCATCCTGGCTGTACTTTTTACAAGGCAGATCTGTTTGATCTTGTGCCAGTCCATGGTACTTTCAATTTTCTTCACCAGAAGAAAAGTTCAAGTGCATTTTTGGTCTTTCTTATTCAATATCCAAATTTCACATGCATGAGGACAAACACTGTGCCTTGGATCGGTGCGCCTTCGTCCTCAAAATAGCATCCTAGCTTTTCAACACTTAAAAGAGGTCTTTATGGGAGTAAAAAAATGGCATCTTTCTCCCTCAGATGCTTGGTGATTTCAAACTGCCATCTTGGCAGTTAACAGCCCATCATGTAACCACTATATCATCAAACCCAAGAAGTATGGCACTTTGTTGTGTTATCACTCAACTGCATGAATGGGTATACAAAACTTCTTCTCCTCCGGGTCTTGGACACCCATTTACCATATTCTAGAAGTATTCTAGAGAGATGATCTGTTTTATATGCTGCCTCTAAATGATCACAATCAAGTTCTGTGCCATTCCCCCACACGTGATCAAATCTAGAATATTAATATTATAGGTGGAGACAACTCATCATGATTGGAAATGCAGACCAGGCTCCAATTATCTTTTCATATCCACTAGTGATACATAACGGATAGATTCACTGTCAAATAATGAAATCAGTGATATCACTTCTCACATACACCGAAGGACCACTGTGAGCTACTCTCAGGTCCCTCACATACATGATCTTTGCAGTGGGTCTGCCATTAAATAGCGCGCTGACAAAAGATCAGAGAGATGCTCTCCAAACAATGTAAAGTGGATCAGATGACTGTTTATTCCTCAGTTCCTATATTAATTTTTGTCTGCTACAGCTGTGTTCTAAAGCTAGGTTCTCAAGAGAAGCAAAATCAGTGAAGCATACACACACACACACACACACACACACACACACAGAGAAATCTATACCAAGGAAATGTGTCACATAATTGTAGAAGTGGAAAAGTCCAAGTCATGGTAGTTTTCAGGTCCAAGGGTCAGATGTCAGACAGCAGACTTCTCTTCACAGAGTAGCTATGGGGGCTGGCTAGTCAAAGATTGGGAGCAGGGAGCAAATGAATCCAAGATAAATACATCAAGCTTGCAGCAGCAGAGATGAATGCATCCAAGGCAGGTAGTTTAGATGGCAGACTGCCGATGACTCTCAGGATATGCATGCAATGTGGCAGGCCACTGGTTCAAGTGCAGAGACCTTGAGGGAGAACATCATGCAAGATCTAAAACCAATGAAAGTAAACAAGCTTTCCCAGTGTCCACTTATGCTGAAGTCATACCATGCTCCTGAGGAAAATGCCTTTCTCTTGACTACATAAAGACTGTGATATGATTGGATACTCAAAGTATCCAATATACTCAATATAAAAGGAATTGCACTGTGGTAGGTCCGGGCATAGGGCAGTTACTAGATCTTATCTGTCCAACCACTGAGAAGATTAGTCCAAGCCAGTTGTCACAAAACCTAACTTGCATAGCATTCTGTAGAAATGATCAACAGATAATGATTTCTGTCCAATCTTCTTATTCTGTCAAATTCCTATTGCATTAGAGGAGGGATTATATAAGAAATGGCAGTGATTGTCTACCGTTTTTACCAGGTTTATGATGAAAATGGCCCACCTCATGAAAAATAAAGGGATAATGTTTTAGACAAGATGACTGCTATGACAGTTGCATACCTGTAACCTCATCGTGTTTATCATTCTACGTTTCTGTCACACCAACCTACTATAGCAACATCGGTCAAAAGAAGAATCATGTTTAGCTCGGATTTCACTTGGTTATAATTGTTCCTTAAACAAGAGGTCTTGAGGGGAACCTTTATCTATCATTCATTGATCCTTCAACATAGAGCTCCTTTTAAGAAATTTGACATAACTAAGGTTTTAATATGTGTTTTTAAATTTTCCTCAAGCTATAGACTATAACCCACACTATAAAAGAACTACTTAGGCATATACTCAACACAATTTCATGCACTGCAATTGAGTCCATTTTGACCCACAGTGGCCCTATTGTCTTCTCTTGTGGATTTCAGAGGCTCGAAATCTTTACCGGAGCACAAAGTCTTATCTTTATCCATCAGAGTAACTAGTACTTTTGAACTGCCGACCTTGCAGTTCATAGCCCATCTAGCAACCTATTATGCAACAAGAGGTCCAGACTTTCATGAACAGGTTCAAGTATTGTTAAAGTGTTAGCAAAATGTTTGTATGAATAGACCCTTCTTTGAGCAGAAAACAACTGCTGAATGGGTGATGTAAGAAGATTTCTCAGTAAATGCAGCTTTTGCCCCAACCCCAGAGAGACAAGTAATAAAAATGTTGGCAGACACATGGAGAGATCCTTCATAAGCTCTCATTTGGTTGCTCGAAGCAGGAAAACCCTGCCCAATATGCATCATTTTTACCTCGACAAACTTCTTGCCTTTTTACTTGCGACAATCTCATAAGCCAGATGATTTTCTCTATTTACATTTTTAAAAGGAGGAATGAATCTAAACTGTGTATCCAGTGGTAGGAGGTCTACGATCTGTTCTTCAACTTTCTATGTGGGTGTGAACTACCTCCCTAGTTACAAATGTGAGATGGGTCCACACAATTTGACAAGACTCCCTGTCATGTCTCAGAATAACTACATGATTGACTTATAATTCACAGAGGTTTTTTGCTGTATGAATTGGTCATTTTTAAAATCACATTAAAAAATCCAAGGACTGTCTACTTAGGGAAGAATAATTGTAAGTTTTTAAACACAGAAAAAAGTATTTTTCTGAATTTCAGCAAATTCTGTTCATCAATTAACATAACAGGTGGGCTTATTTTCTACATAGGACACACAGTGGTCTTTAAATATTTGCATCCCATCTGTAATAACTCTGCTGGTTTCTTTAGTCTATCCTTGTAAACTTATTCCCAGTTAGATCGCACGAGTGTTCTAAACAAGAAATTAGAGAATCGTGGTGGTTCAGAAGGATGCAAACAGAACTTGTAATCAGAAAATCTGTTCTTCAGACCTTACACTGTTATTCTCTTTCTTGTAACATCTTGAACGATGCTCAACTCCTGTCTCATCATCATATAGTAGGATAATACCTAAGGGAGCTGTTAAAGTCCAATCAATACACTAAATATAAGTGCTCTTGCATAACTTGACAGTTCTGTTAGTTTCCAGCATTGAGAGACAAGCTATTGAAATAATGTTAAAGTGAGCTTTGAGTTTCAGATAAATCTTGATTTCAAATATGGATCTAAGGTGCACTTGTGAGGTATATTCTAACACCGTGGGCACTGAGTTAAAAAAAAATTCTGAAATGATCCTCCAAGATATTCAGCCCTAATCAATGTATCTAATAAAGGGTTGACTCAGTAAATTAATCTGGGTATTTCAATCCTGAAAATTTCATAGAAAGGCTTGCCCCTTGACCAACTCTAAACCCTTGGAAAGTTCAAATCAGTTTGTTTTCGGAGAGGCTGAACACTGGGTACCTTAGCTCAGCTGTCCAAGTGCTCCATATTTAGAAGATCAATTCCCAGTGAAAACCCTAGACACCTGAAAATTATGTTACAATGCAGTTCTTGATTCAGTGGATATGGGGTGAGGCTTAAGTGGTATGGGATGGGGCATCTCTATCAAGCAGCAGGATGGTGTTGCTGACATGAGTTTAGGAAGCCCTTTGCATGCAGGTCTTCAACTCACTTTTAACAGTGGATATAAACCCCGACTATATGTTCAAATCCCTCAAAGAACTTTTGAAATGCCCAGAAGATAAGAGTTCTTCTAATTTAATTGGTCTGCAGTGGAACAGTCTCCCCACCCCACCCCCACAGTTAGTCTCCTCTGCAGCCCAAAATGAGCACTAGGGATGTCCTTCAGATTGGTGCTGCTCAATGGGCAGTCCTGGACCAGCAGCGCCAGCTTCATCTGGGAAGAGTTAGAGGTGCAAATCACTGAGGCCCAGCCATAGAGCTCAAATAATCCCTGTGAGAGAAGCATTGCCCTAGACTAATAGTTGCAAACTTTTGACACAGAAGAGCCAATCCTGTCCTTCACAACAATTTAAAAATTATTCTAGAGCAATCAACATATTTTAAAAACAAATAAAATTACCATTTTCTGAAAAGTAGATGAAACTATGATAATCTATGTGTTAGTCCGGGTAGACTAGAGGAACAGATTTCAGAGACACGCATATAGGTAGAAGGAATGGATTTCTATTCAAGAGGAACAGGACATTGAGAAAACATCCCAGCCCAGTCCAGCTTAAAGTCACAAGTCAGATATTAACCCATATGCCTAAAGTCTCCTTCTGACTCACAAAGTCACAGGTCAGTGGGTACAGAGTCCTGGCACCGACAAGGGTCTCCCCATGTCTCCTTGCTTCCAGGACCCAGGGTCCTTCAACAGCATCCTGTGGTGGCAGAAACAACTCATCACTGGAAGAGGCCTCCATGTGGCTGCCCCAGCCTCAGACGTCTGGCTCCATCAGGGAAAAGCCGTGTGATCTCTCCACCGGCTCCTCCAGCCTCCCAGACGCTGCTATTCTGTGTTGCCTGTGGTTAATCATCTCTGAAACTAACTCCCAACAACTGGGGAAGATAGCTCCTCATCTTCACGAGGGAAATACAGCGAGATTTCCCAGGAGTCTCAGGTGAAAGCCATGCCCACACAGAGGCCTCATCGACTACTCAATGGCTATCTCCAGATTAACAGGCCAGACTCCACTCCTACATTTCAATTATAAAATTAACGTAAGCACATGACTGCCACAATCTATTTTCATTTTCAATTTTTTACTTCAGAATCACATATATGTACTGAATGAGCCACACATGGCTCTTGGGCTACGGTTTGCTAAACCCTGTCTTAGACCCATACTTTCATTTTACAAATAAAGAAATAAAGCCCAAAGAGATAGGATGATTTTCCTAAACTGAGATTGAAACAAACTAAGTTATAGGCCAACTTTACCCAGCTGTCTGTTTTGTAAATACAGTTTTATTATTTTGACAGGTATGCCTGCACATTTATCCATTATCTGTAGCTGCTACAGTGGCCGGACTGAGTAGTGACACACTGACCACAAAAAACAAAATATTTATGACCTATATCTTTACAGAAAAACTTTTCTAAGCCCCGCTTTAAGAATGTATTGCAACTTGGTGAGACAAATTGCAGAATACCGGCTGTTTTGCAATAGTAAGCACTATAGACTTAGAAGACAAAGAATATTTAGTTGAGTAATGACTGGGATTTGCTTTATCCCTATGGGCATGGATGGTGAGAGCTAATCCTGCTCTTTATTGCCTGCAAGAATGAGAGGTGCAGGCAGACCTTGGAGAGAATGAGCAGCACCAATAACTGACCTAAGGTGAATCTTTAGTAGATACCCAACCTACCCTGTGACTACACAGTCATTCAGCTTCTTTAACAACATTGATGGTGAACCAGTCGTCTCCCCTGAGGTCTGTCCTTCATGAAATGTTCAGAGAGAGGTAGCATACCCATAGAGACCTTGTACAGAATCCATGGGGTTTAAGTTTATTCAGACAAAAAGCTAATAGTGATATATCTGCTTCCAATATCCAAATAAGTGATCTCAGAACCCCCCTCAAAAAAAAGGGAACTGAGATGTGAATAAAGAAGTACATATTGAGGAAGACTTATTTTTTTACTTTCAAATACAGAAAATGGTTTGGCAGTAGATAGATAGATAGATAGATAGATAGATAGATAGATAGATAGATGATAGGTAGATGGTAGGAAATGAGGCAGAGATGTAGAAAGAAAGATTGAGGGAGCCTACAATTTCAATTACTACCTAAACTGTTAAAGAAAATTCATGATGGTGAAAGAGGGAGAATGAGTCAAAATGTAGAAAAGGCACCTGCAACTCTATTTTGGAAAATAAGATGCACATCCTATATTGAAGTTCCTCTGCAAAATGTGTCTGGCATTCAGAGGACTTTTTATTAAGGGCATCTCTTTTTTTTGGGGGGGGGGCATTACTGCCCTCAGGTGGTGGGAGTAGGAGGCCCAGCCTTTGCTCCGTGGAGCTGGAATTGAACCTCCATCCCAGTGGGCTGCAGTCCCGTGCATAACCACTACGCCACCGGGGCTCAGCCCAAGGGCATCTCTTTATAGAACTGTAGATATATGCAAATAATTTTCTTCCTTGTGGAAGTTTTGGTTGGGAGGAAGTTCCTAGAATTATCTAATATTGGAACATTCCAATTAAGACTCTGCTCTAGCCCAAATTTCATTTGTGCTGTAGGAAATTCTTGTCCATTCTGTGACCCTGGAATTATCCCTCTGCCTCTCTCAGCAACAGGGGTGCAGACAGAGAGACTGCTGACCCCCCAGGAATCTCTTTGACGGCAGCTGATTTTAATTATGTCTTTTTATCTTAAACTGCACTTATTGCCCTGAGTACTTACATAATCTGAAAATCTAACTCCTTCCAATGGGATGTATTGCAATGACCAAATGGAAAATTTAACAACTAATTATTACAAGAAACCCGCCCTTCCCTTATTTCCTCTTTTTGACTTGTCTCATTTAATGAGACAGTTTCTACACAGAATCTTCCAATTTAAAAAAAATTGTAAGTGCCTGAAGGTATTGAAGCTCTGGGCATTTATGGAACTATAAAAACCAGACAAAACAGAATGACTGCTAATTTTTCAACCAGGCAGCTTAATTTCTCAATGATCATTTTTAGGCAAATAGTGTGTCTAAATATAGTGCTTTGTAATCTCTGTCATTTATTCTAAGTCTGATAATGGATAAAAGCCTGATCTTTTTTCTTTCTTCTGTCCAAAGAAACAGACATGGGTGAGGGCAATCTAGACAGTCATCAAAGAAGACATTGCCAGATGAAAGGGGATACTACCACATGACTTTGCCCAGCCACCATCAATGAGGGGAAGTGGGAGGACAGCAGCTTCCCAAGCCATTGTCACTTGAAACAAATTAATTAGTAGTTCTGAGTTTAGATTTTCCAAGCAGAATCTCTGAGTGGAATGACTGTGGCTGACTCACAGGAAGCCCCAGCTTGTTATTTTAGGGTGGCATTAATTGACTCAAAATGGTTCCCCAATAAACATAATGTTTATGGCAGTTGGTCAGAATCCATGGAACAGGATGGACCCCCACATCGTGGGGGCCAGTGGAATCCAACTGAGCCTGGATGCCTGCTAATGCTGTCCTCTGTAACTGACCTCCTTCCAAATCAAAAACCTTGATGATCTCCAACTAATGCGTTGGCAAGATGATTCTGACTTCTGATGACCCAAAGACTGCTAAGCTCTACCAGCTTCCTGAAATGCTCCACCTGCATGGTCTAAAGACAACTTTCCCTTCACCAAACCCAGAGCCATCTAACGTGACTTTTCGGTTATCTGTTCAAATTTTTTTGTTCCTCTAAAAGCTAAGAAAGTAATTAAGTCTGCAAAACCCTTCACTATGGCAGTTCCATTTCTAAACTCCTCCTGGCAACTCCCTCGGGCCTACTACTCAGCTTATTCTGCCTCTTCTGATTCTTGGATGTCACCTTTTGCTTTTGAGCCTATTCTCACTAGTCTGGTTTGGATTTATTGTCTAAGAATTTGTCTCCGTATCATTCTCACGCATATTTTGTCCCCTCGCGCCCCTCCCCCTTACACCAACAGCACCCTTCCCACAACAGCTCATCTCTTTGGCTAATGGATGAGAGTAAAAATATTTGACAAGACCCCGGGTGACACACATGGTGAAGTACTTGTCTACTAAGCCACAACCACAGCTCTACAAGAGAAACACCTGAAGACCTGCTTCAGCGAAGAATGCCTTAAGGAGAAGCTCTATGCAGTCACATGAGGTTACGAAGAGTCAGCTTGGTCGCTCACTACAGCAAGGTCAAACGATACAGTCCAATGACCAGACATTCCAGTCAAGAGGATGGAGCTCCCATTACACATATATCAATAAACCATAGGTAGATCAAGGAGTCACAGGGAAGATGATGGGAGGAGAGTACAATGAAGGGGAGGTATGACCACTTCTAGTTACCATACAAACATATGAGTACTTTCATAACCTAAGTGGTCTTGTGAGCATCAGCCTCCTTGGTCCATGCAACAGTTCAGCTAGAACCACCCTCTCTTCTCCCTTCATCTAAAGGAGAAACGGTATCATTATATCATCATCTGCCCACTTCCGCCAACTAGAAACCTCCACACCGTCTTTGATTCTCCCTTCTCTCCCACAGTCGTGGTCCTAATTTTTGTTGATCCTATTTCTGAACTTTTTACATTAACCTCTATTTAACTTTAGTTCATTATAACTCACATAGCTAATTTACTGGCTCTATTTTACTTTGTTCCATTTAAGTTTTACATTCATGTTAAATCTACCATGCCGTGATGCCACAAAAAAAAAATCTATCATGCCAAAGACAGTTTTGATCACCTCCTCCTCTTTCACAAAGAGAGGTAGAGGTATTGATTTAATTTTTAGGTCCAGGAACTTAGCTCACTTTCATATAGGTCATTTACTGCACATAGGTGTTTAACCATAGTGAGTGGCATTCTGCATTGGATGTACATTAATAAGACATGATCTTGGTCCTCGAGCTCCTTATTGTCTCAGAGAGTAGAAAATAACTTGTGGTCCATTATGAGAAGTGCTGTGCTTGGTGCCATACAGTGTGTTGTAAGAACACATAGAAGAAGCACTCCCTAAACCAACTCTGTGAGGACACCTGAGCTGGTGCTTGAATGACCAGAGGGAAGGGGGTGCTTTAAAATAGAAATTCATGTTTGAAAAAAGTTCAGGAGCATTATCAATTTTAGTAGTTGAAAGATATTTAGTGAAGTTGTATATTTTCAAGGGAAGATTATGACCCTTGAACTGGGAAGGAAGCAAATAGTACCTAACTATGTGAGCTATAGTGGGTGGGGCACACTGGACAGCATGTGGTTAGACTTGAATTTTGCAAGGATTACCCCAGCCTCACTTAAATGTATAAAACTTAGGTGACAAGACAGAAGGGCATGCGAACATACTAAGGAAAGTGCCCTTCGATAAGGGGGTTCCCACTAATCAGCTGACGTCAAACTCAGAGAGATCCCATGTGTTTCAGAGTAGAACTATGCTCAAAAGGTTTTTGTTTTGTTTTGTTTGGAGGGTTGTTTTTGTGTGTGTGTGTGTGTGTGTGTTTTCTTTTTGGAAGTAGATTTCAGGTCTTTCCTTAAGAAGTCTATCAATATTTAAGAGGTAAAAGGGGCAAGATTTTGGAGGCTGATTAAATTTTGAGGATTTGAGATACAGATGACTTTCTGTTTTCTAACTTAAAAATATGGTGTGTTTGCCACTGTGCAATGCTCAGGAGTGAAAGCTGTTTTGGTGGGAAAATCCATTAGCTTCAGTTTGGGGTACGTTGAGTTTGAGATGTAAACACAGAACAAGCATATGATACAACAGTCATAATGGAGATATGGTTCTGGAACTAACAGGAAAGACATGAATGACAGCTATAACTTGATTAATCATATCTATTAGTCTTATCACCTTCTACAACTTCCTGTAGAACTCTAAACTTCAGCATACCAAACCACACACTTATCACCTACATACTCCAGGCATTTCTTCTGTTAACAGTACAGTAATCTGAATTACTGAGGGAGAGAGAGGGAGAGAGAGAGAGAGAGAGAGAGAGAATGAAAAGAATATTGCCAACCTCTTCCTTCCACAGTTTGTCCTTGTTAAAAATCTGCTTGTCCATAAAGGCTCATTTCAGATGTTATCTTGTCTATGTAGCCTTACAGAATTCCACTAATCAGAATTGTTTCCATAGTGTTTTATTTATACCTCCCTAAATGATTGTAAATCATGTCTGTCTCCCTCACTAGACTATCTGTTGTAGAAAGATGTTTACTTCACTTTGCGTATCCTCCTTTCACAAGGTACCAAAGAAAAGAGATGAACAGTAATTTTTAGTGGCGTGTCAAGAAATATTCATGACAACCAAGAACTAGTGATTTAATCAGAGCATAGTTAGAAAAGAATAAGTGCTCTAGATAAGTTTAATAAAGAAAATCAGTTACACAGGTAAGAAAAGAAATTGAGAAGGCAAAGGAGAGTAATAAAGCAACTCAGAATTTATACCTAGCAAGACACCATTGCCATCCATTGGGACAAAAGTAGTTATTGGATTCCAAGTATTAGACTCACCCATTGGGTGCTAAAAATATAAAGGATCTTTGAAAATCATAAGATGCACCAAGTCCCAACAGGATCTATGCCCTCAGAGAAACCACCTGTTCTATTAGAGAAGTCACCAAACTCCAAAAAGTCCAAAAATTAATGCCATCAAACTGACTGAATCCAGTGACCTGATAGGGCAGAATATAATGGCCCTGTGTGTTTCCACTTCCAAGATTGCAAGTATTGACAGAATCAGCAAACCCAATTTTTCTCCCATGGGGTAGCTGATGGGTATTAACTGCTCAGTTTAAAGTTAGCAGTCCAATGTTTGAACTACAACCATCCGAGTTCATTCTAAGGTAGGGGGAGGGGGGATATTCTAATCTCTCCTTATCTCCAACTGACCTGTCTCCCACTACTCAAAACTAATTGGTTAAATGAGATGGGAGCCAGTTGGCATAGATACTTGGCAAACACATTGTGTAGAGTCCATCATGGGGTGTGTAAAAATAGAAAAGGAAGAAGTGCAGCTAAGAGCAAGCAGATAAATGTCCAACTCAGTGAATAGCCAGCAGGCATGGGCAGTTAGTCCCACAGGTTTGAAAAGTTTGATGAATTTAATATCTAATGAAAAAGAAAGTGCACAAATAACTACCTAAAGGGTTTTCAATCCTCTGCTTGCTTTGGCAGCACGTATACTGAAATGGGTTTTCAATGCCAGGAGACTGAAATATAAAGAAAACACACCTGACTGCACCCTACCTTAAGGTCTATAACAAAGCATCTGGAAATGAAATAGAAAATTAGGAGGATAAAGAAAGGCATAATTATGAAGGGACACAGAGGTGGGATTTAAAGGCTATCCAGGAGGCCTCATCTAGAGCAAAACACCATAGAGACAATGCACAAACTCAAACTCATGGCACCAAGTCGGTTCCAACTCATAGCGAGAAGCTGGGTGGCATATAAGAAAAATGTTCACAAAGAAGTTACTATTCACATGTAGACTATTGTAACAGGTGGACTATAAGGTAAAGTAAGAAATAAAGCTGAGGTAATTTTTAGAGGCATATTTAGAGGAATAATCAATTGTTTATTTAGAGCTGAGATCTGTGGGTCAAATAACTAACTCCCCCTCTTGTTTCTTCGAAAAACAGGCATTTATTTTTATTGGGGTTTTTGTTGAGGAAGTAGTACTAGTTCTCGTGCTTTGGTCAAATCTATAGTAGACGTCACCAGTTTCTTAAAAAGAGGTTTCCCTTTCCAGCTTCACATATTATCACTCACTGAAACTAGATTCCCCTTTGGGAGAGGTCCTGACGTCCACACATCTCACTGGTCTAAGGCAGAGGGTAGTGATCAGTATGATGTGACAAAAGTCCTTTAATTTGTCCTTCAATAATGAAGACAGCACATTTCTTTGTCACTGCTTGGGAATGATGGTTTTTGATCTTCTGAAAACTTTGACTTTTACACAAGCACCATGTACACATTGAGCATAATTTCTTAAATCTAATAGCAAGAGAAAAAGATCTTAACTAGTATGGGCAAATCTAAAATCAGCAGAACTTTAGTGAGTTGCTTAACAGTCTTCTAACCAGAGATTATTGGACTTTCTAGGACATTGGGATTCCATGAAGTCTTCCCTATTCAACCAAAAAGGAATCTGTGATAGTAAACCCTTTCCTTAAATATGTCAAAGAAATGACCATGGTGAGTCTGCATTACTGATATGCCTCTGAACCACGGGAGTTTTTCATTTATTTGAAGACAGCAATAATGGAATGATCTGAGGTTAGAAAATGTCTTACAATGTCCTATAATATTCTAGAACAATGAGATATGATAAAAAGACTCTACCGGTTTGTAGATTTCAAGGCACTACTCAGTATTGGTTCCCCTTGGTATGTTGTGTTTTATTGCATCTTTGCACAAAACACAGGGTGCCTTGGGTACATTGACATCTTCTGTCTTCTTCATTATAAGCCAAGTCCAATCATGTGCTGCTGCAGCTGCCATAAGTTCTTCATTGTAACCTGGGTGCCTGACTTGGAGAGCAAAGCATTACTGCTATTTCAGAAGCCCAAGAGCAATGTCCCCAGTCCTAGCTGAAGATTCCCATAGCACTAATGAGAAAATTCCTTACTGAGATGACATATTATTGCTTTACATTGTCTGCCATCTTCAGGATTAATATGTATATTTAGGCATCATTTTTCTTTTTCAGTCCCCAGGACCTACTACTTCCACCTATTTTCTGCCATCCTAAGTGGAAAGGAACATTAACATTCCCACTTGCAAAGGACCAGTTGACTAAGCAACTACAGATCAACTGGATGGGCAGGTTCTGGATGGGCAGCAGGGCCTCCTCTCTACTTTATAAGTCATTGTTTACTTTGGTGTTGTGTTAGTCCAGGTAAACTAGAGGAACTAACTTCATAGACACACATATAGATATAAGTAGAAGGTTTATATATAAGAGAAATAGGACGTTAAGAAAACATCCCAATCCAGTCCAGTACAAAGTCATAAGTCCAATATTAACCCATATGCCCGATATCAGTCTATAAAGACTCCTTCCAACTGACGAAGTCCCAGATCAGTGGATGCAGAGTCCCGGCGCTGGAAGGGGTCTCCACACAGCTCCTCGCGTCCAGGGCTCAGAGTCCATCAACAGCAAAAGTAACTCATCACTGGCAAAGGTCCCCATGTGGCCGCCTCAGCTTCAGAGGTCTGGCTCCATCAGGACAAAGCTGTGTGGTCTCTCCACTGGCTGCTCCAGCTTCTCGGACGTGACCATCTTGTCTTATCCATGATTCATCGCCTCTCACTAACTTCCAACAACTGGGGAAGATAGCTTCCCATCTTCACAGGGAAATAATGCGAGATTTCCCAGAAGTCTCAGGAGAAAGTCATGCCCACATAGAGGCCTCATTGGCTTCTCAATGGCTATCTCCAGATTAATAGTCTACACTCCACCCCTACATTTCAATCATAAAATTAACATAAGCACATGACTGCCACCAAGATTGAAAAAGTTAGATAAACAGGGATGAAAACAAAGTTCAACACAGTTATGTTGTGGTTGTTTCATTAATTTCATTTTGACCTCTTGAAGAGCAATGAATGCTTGAGTCATCTGTGAGTAAGCTAACTTCCTGGCATTTTGTTGTGGTTGAATAGACAGTATGATATCTGCTTTGGGAATAGTATGCATTTTGCCTGTAGCTACACTTTATATTATTACAGATATGTAGGCTATAGTCAAACATAATTGAGAACTGAGTTTTGGTCTCGACATGATAGAGTTTAAAGAGAGAAATGTTCTCTTTTCTTGAGACAGGAGCCTAATGAAACTCATAACTGCTTTGTTTTTGCTGTCTGATTTTAATCTTCTCTGGGAGAAAAAATGATGTTATTAGTCAATTATATGACTCAGGAAATATCTGTTGCATCTGTGGCTTTTCAATGAAACTCACAAGCAGAATGGAAAACTAAAAAAAAAAATCTCTACCATTCAGTCAATATCAGCTCAAAGTAACCCTGTAGGACAGAGTAGAACTACCTCTGCAGTTTTCTGCTTTTCTGAGACTAACTTTATAGGAGTGGAAAGCCTCATCTATCTAACGAGGAGTCACAGAGGTTTTGAAATGCTGCCCTTGTCATTAATAGCCCAACGTGTAACCGGTATGTCATCAGGGTTCCTACAATCAGAATTAGTCCTTGAAGAAATGTCTTAAATGTACTAAATCTGGCAGAGATCACAAAGAAAGCCCACTGTAGTTATTGTTAACTCATAGCAACGTGAAGTGCAACCAAATGAAATGCTGCCTAGTTTTATGCCATCTCCCAGCACTATATCAGACAATTTTCTTTTGTGGTAATAAAGTCTTCTTTTACTAACTTCAAAAACAAAACCACCAAAATTTTCTTCCTAATCTGTCATAAACTGGAAAATCTGCAAAAATCTGTCCATCAAGGACAACAAGGGTGACCTTACTTTTGTATGATATACCACAGTAATACACAAGCCACCAGAGTCCACAAACTAGAATGTGAATGGTAGAGAATGCCATAAGGCTCCCAGTTTTCCTCTATAAATCTCAAGAATACAGGTTCTTTGTCCTGATACACTGTCTCAAAGCTTTATCAATACGGCCTCATTTTGAATGCATGTTACATGAAATAATTCTGATGAATTTAATCCTGACTTGTAACTCATTTTTTTCTTAATAATATGGCTGTTACTTTATTTTCACTCAAGAGCTATAGTTCCTTGCCAACAACTGCTTGGGACTTTTTCCCAAAGCTACCTCCCTGAGTCTTTCACCTGCTACTTACCTGTGGCCTTGGGTAGCAATCATCTGCCTACCGTTTTTGTCCATCTTCCACTCACAACAGTGGAGGCTGCTACCAACTGTGTGCCTGCGTGTCATATGCCCAGGACCTTTACCTGCCACCTGCCCAGAGCCTCCACACACCGCCTACCCATGGCTGTTGCTCACCACCAGCCCATGGCTTTTCCGACCACCGTCAGCTCATAGTTTTTTCCTACATTTGTCTGTTCCAGGCTTTTGACTGCTACCCACCTACTCTGTGGAGTCAAAACTGCCTGCCTGTGGTTTCTGTTGCCACCCACTCAAAGACATTGCCTGCTGCCCAGCCACAGCTACTGCCACACTCTGTCTGTGGGAAGTGCCTGACACCCAGCCATGGCCACTGACTACTGCCCACCAAACACCATCTATGTATTCCCATGTGATTGGTCAGCCTAGTGCCACCCTCATTGTCCACAACCACCTGCCTGCACCACCTGAGATCACCTCAGCTACCCTACAAATCGGTAATTGTGACTGTCTAGGGTGAGAGTAAACCCCAATGAGTCAGAGATGTGGCTCAATCATATAGTGTATTTAGGTCCAAGTATTATTTAGAATCATTCTTACCAGCTTCCTGAGAGAGAAAACTCAGGGCACTTGGAATTCTGGGGAAATGGTACTGGGCTCCACAAAAATGACTTGCTAATTCCAATATACATTAGCAATCTCTAAAATAAAGTGAGAGAAACAAAGTGTAACATATAAGGAGGATGATAACTTAACGATGTACATAGAAGAAGCAAGTATTGAACTGCCACAGAAAGAAATCTTCAGAATGCTGCTTAAAATCATACAGTACATGAGAGAATCAATACAGAAAAAGGATGAAATAATAAATAAGACAGTTCACATATACAGAAAAGAAATAAAAGAGTTAAGGGACAAGGAAACAGAATAAAAGAATAAGGTAAGACACATCACCAACAGGCTAGAAGAACAGACAATCATAATAGTGATCTCGAAGATAACCAAGCAGATTTCAAAAGACAGAAGAAGCAAACAAACAAAATAATCAATGAAGCTGAAGAAACTCTGTGAACAAGAGATGTCATGAAGAGGAACAATATCTGAATAATTAGAATACAAGAAAAAGACGCAAGAAGTTATTAACAGCCAAAATTGTGAAGGAATTCCTGGAAGAAGACTTTCTCAATTTAATGATTCAGACATCATCCAGGAAGCAAAAAGGACACAAATTAAACTGAACCCCAGGAAGACCACAGCAAGGCATATAGTCAAATTATCCAACTTTGAGGAAAAGGAGAAAACCATAAGTAGGTAGGGAAAAAGAAGCAGTCATCTCCAAGATAAGAATATATTCCTACCTATCAGCAAGTACCTTGAAAAACAGCAGAGAATGAAATAGTATCTTCTGAAAGTTGTAGGAAAATAATGGTAATGCAAGAATCCTCTGTTCTACCAAATTATCCACCAAAATAGATGGAGAGATAAGAGTTTTCCTGGTCAAGGAAAAATTTAAAGAATACGCTTTGTAAAACCCAACATTTCAAAAAATTCTTTCTAAATCACTTTGGACATAAGACCAACAGCCGCAGAGCACAAACATGAGACCACCACTTGGCAAAACACTATTCACACTATCCAGAAGTCAACTCACCGAAAGCAACACCCAAGTTGGAATTGACCCAACATTAAAAATAATGAAAGAAAGAATCCCCACACACATATACAACACACTGCTAAGAAAAAAGATAGTAAAATAATTAGCACAAAAGTTATGAAATGACAGCACAAAATCTACATGAATGTAATAACTCCAAAAACCAATGGGCTAAATTCACCCATTAAAAGACAAAGACTCGCAGACTGAATCAGGAAACAAAACCCATTAATCTGTGGTCTACAAGAGATGCAACTCAAGCTTGCAGAAATAAACAGGTTGAGAGTCAAGGGCTGGCAAAAAGTAAATCAAACCAAATGGCAATTTTCAAAAAGCAGGAGTTGTGATCCTAATCTCTGACTACATCGATCTCAAGGTACTTGTGATGGGTAGATTTATTGTGCCAACCTGACCAATGAATACACATGGGGTTAACTGAAGGGTGGTTTAATTGAAGGGCAAAAAGATAGATAGATTAGCAAGTGTCACCTTTCTTGTCACTTGTTCGTTGATAAGTCGAGTGTATGACTGCCTTAGCTGGTTCTCTGTCTCAAGTTGCAAGCTATACTACCCAGCCAATAGACTGTGTTACTGTAGTTTGAGATTCCTTCAAAACCTGCTTTACCATGCTATTGGTGTACACATTGCTTGAGCTAGGGACTATGAGACCCTGTCATCTGGCTGACTCTTGGTAACCTGCCTTGCTGTTAGCTTCCTGTGGCTGGATTGCCTGAATTGAGATATAGAAGATTCAGCTCCCTGCTTCCTTAATTTGCACCTGGAGGCTCTTTTGACTCAAAGAATTGCCAGTGTATTAGCTAACTCACAGAAATGAGTTGTACTGAGCCATTGACACTGCTCTATAGACTAATTACTGTTTATTTCTTATGTTGTATCTATCTATCATCTGTCTATCTATCTATCTATCATCTATCTATCTATCTATCTATCTATCTATCTATCTATCTATCATCATAAGTATCCTGGTCCTGTTTTCTAGAGAACTCTTTCTAACACTGGGCATAAAAAGAGACAAGAGTGGGCACTATCTAATGCTTAAGGGATTTGTGGACCCAGAACCAGTGAGAATAATAAATACATATTAGCCAAATGAGAGAACCACAAAATTTGTCAATCAGATCCTTCAAAAAATGAAAAAAATAAATAACAGTAAGTGACTTCAATACACCACTCTTTGAGAAAGACAGAACAGTGGAAAAGAAGCTCAATAAGAAGGCTAAAGCACTAAAATTCACAATTAGAAACTTGGACATGATAGATATATTCAGAACTCTCCATCTAAATACAAAATAATTCCCATTCTTTTCAAGTGCACATGGCATATATTTTAAAATAAACAGCATTCTGGAGCACAAATAAAGCTTAAATAAATTCAATTATACAGAAATCACTCAGACTTCCTTCTCTATTCACTACAAAATAAAATTGAAAATCAACAAAAAGAGATTTTTTTTTAAAAAAGCAAATGCTTGAAGAAGAATAATTTTCTTCTTCAAAGGGGGTTGGTCCTAGCCCACAGTAGAGACAAAATTAAGAAGTTTCCAAAAAATAATGAGAATAAAACATACCAAAACCTATGGGGTACAGCAAAGGCAATTCTCAGAAGATGTTTAATTGTGATAAAGAAATACAAGAAAAAGGAAAAGAGACTTAAGATTGAAACTCTGTTATAAAACATCCAACATTTGGAACAGAATAACCTCTCTAATAGTAAAAGAAAAGAAATAATAAGAATCATAGTGGAGAAAAATGGATGAGAAACAAGAAAATCATGCAAAAAAATAATAGTAAAAATCTGGCTCTTTAAAATGATTAACATAATTGACAAACCGTTAAGTAGATTATAAATCTACCCAAATATTGAAGGGAGCAGATATCAATATCCAACATGAGGGATGAAGTACAGGGAATTATAATGGGCCCTAATGAAATTAACATCTTATTCTGCAGCATTATAAAGGTCTGTACTCCAATGAACAGAACAATTTGTAAGACATGGATGGGCATATACTTGGAAAAACTATTTTTCCCAAGAGTATCCCATATAGATGTCAAGAATCTGAACAGACTCATAGCAAAAGAACTAGAGAAATTATTAAAGAACTACCAACTAAAAAAAGTCGGACACAGACAGTTTCACAGGAGAATTCTACCAACCATTCAGGGAAGAGTTGGCACCAATTCTACACAAGATCTTCCAGATCACAGAAAAAGACAATAAACTTCCAAAAAGCTGGCAAAGGGAAACCAGGGGAGGATATTATGTCTCCATCGGAAAGGAAGAGAAAGAGTTGACCTCATTTTGGAGAGGCAACCCTTGAGGACTACATTCCTGCTTAGAGCAGATTGTTGACAGAGAGCAGCCAGGCCAGCCTCAGCTTGAGGCATGATGCCTTCTCCCTAGAGAACAGATTTACAGAGGACAGCACTGAAGAAAGTGTTCAGAGTGTTTGGGGAGAACCGCTAGCCTGATCCATGTACATGAAGGCAAACCAAGAGGGGAGTGCAACAGACCAAGAATGGCAGCAAAGCTATGAAGTCCCTGAGAAATTCTGATTCAGGGGGAAGCACTTGGTACCTCATCTCAACTGGTTATGGATTGCTCACAAGTGGTCAAACTAAAAGTCTAAAGGTATAACTCTGTGTGTGTGTGTGTGTGTGTGTGTGTGTGTGTGTGTGTGTAGGGGCAGGGAGAGACTGGACTGAAAGGATAAAAGAGTACAAGTGTTATTGGGCAAGCAGGTTCCAGGATAGGGAACCCTGAGAGAAATGGAGTTTATAATGTCCTCTCTATTTAACATCCACTCTGAGATAAGATAGTATTTAGACTGGGGACTATTTGTAGGGTTCTACTTTCTTTTTGGTAACTTTTTTTATGCCCTCTCTCTCTTTTTTCTTTTGGTGTTGATCTATTTAAGATAGGCAGGATAAGGAAGAACTAAGAGACAAAGATGGGGCTGATGGTTCTGGAGAGCCCAGATGAGGAGGTGGCTGAGGGAGGGGAGCAAAGAGCCAGTAAACAAAAGGACAAGGGAATAGCAAAAGCTTTAAAATCAATGCTGAGGAGTGGTTCACATTCCTGATTATGTGGCATCAATTGAAATGTATCTGAGAAGTGAGATATGGGTAGACATGATGGTGAGGCAGGAGAAAAGAAAAGGGGGGGGGGAAGGAAAGAAGAACAAAGCAAAAATTACATATATAGGTATAAATGTAGAAGGTATATATCAGAATTTTTAAATTTTAAAACAAGCAACAAAATTTTTGTGAAGGAGTGTGGACCAGTGGAGACAAAAAACCCACCTATAAAATAATTGGACACTCCCATGCAAAAGGGTCACTTAGAAGGGATGGTGTTTCTAGAGGGAGGCACAGCAGTGATGAAATGTATACCTATCCTCTCAATCTGAAATATTTCCTCCCTCCTACTCTTACTGATTTTCTTTTACCGCATTTTTCTTGTCAGGCTTAAGTAAGTTCATTTGTATACAAATTAATTATAATTAAGATCATTAGATGCATGAAAGCCAACATAGATAACACAGTAAAGGGAGCAAGGATTCACTGAAGGTACCGGAAGTGGGGGTGAGGACAGGGGAACCAACAGCAATGCAGACTGTATGAAACCAAGTGAGGGGAAGAAACAACGGAAATGCAGGTTAAAGATACATTGAAGGATGTAAGAGATGGCAAATAATAAAAGCAACAGCAATATATAATGTTATAAGTAGGATTCCTGGGGGACAGAGCAGGGGAGCTAGCAAAAAAGAGGAGCTGGTGTGGAGGAATTCAAGGAGAAAGAAAAGGCTAGGGAACTAATGGTGGCAGCATTTGTACAATTAAGTTTGACTTGATTGAAATATGAATTGTTATAATACTTGTAAGAACTCCGAGTAAAATGACTAATTCGAGAAAAGAGAGAAACAAAGATCTATAATTTCTTTTCCTAACAGAGAACTACACTTTTATAAGGCATGAACCACAAAGAATATATTTGTGTGTACTGTCCCAAAGCCTATAAGAAATGCTTAATGTAGGCATAATATTTCAGAGAAAAACAAAATAGTTATAAATAAAATGCTAACGGGAGATTTCAGGGTTTCAAGTCAAGATGCTCTAAAACAAAGAAATCCTTGAAAGACCAATGGAAAAAAATTAAATAGAGTAAATCTGTCTGGGAATAAAAGCGACACCAAGACTTTGTGATGACAAAAAGAACAAATTTAAATTTAGCAAAAACACATTTGGAAAATAAACCCTGAGTATTTTTGCTGGTTTTGCTTATTTGTTAATGAGTTGAAAAGACAACTGAAGAAAAATACCCAAGATAAGAAGAAAGCTGAGATCAAGATAAGAATTTTAAGGAAGTAAGGGAACTTCAAACAGAATAGAGCTTTAGTCACATAGCTGAATATTTCATTGGCCAGATAAAACTGCAGGGTGTAGTTTTGAGAAAAGACTTGCTCATCAGAATAAATTTGGGTTTGTTTGCAGTTAGGGAAATATCTGGAGTTAAGGGTGGAGTTTATGGTTGATATATGGACCAAATCCAAGATCAATGTCACCTTTAGTTTTGCATCTTGTGTTGATGTCTGCTTTAGACAATATGACAGCAAAACTGAGTTCAATTCAATACATGTAGTTCAACAGAGATGTGGTTCCTCAAATCTGCTGAAATCTGAGAACTCTCCTCAATTCTCCCATTTCCTTTGAAAGCTCTCTTTTGTTGCTGGGGTTGTTTTAATAATTTAACAAAATGTTAATTTGTGCTCACCTTCTGGTACGATATCATCTGCCTTTTTGAAGTAACTGAAGACTAGTTTAACCATTAAGCAGCTGCAAATACATTTTTTTCATAATGGGTATAACAAAAACTGAAACCACACTTATTGCCCTGGAGTTGATTCTGACTTCAAGTGACCATGGAAGACAGAATAGAACTGACCTCTGGGTCCCCCAGGCTGTAAACCTTGATGGAAGCACATAGCTCCATCCTTCTCCTTGGGAGGACTGGGAGAGTCTAACTATGACCTTGTGGTAACATGTACCCCACTACATCACAAGTGCTTCCCCCAAAGCCAAACTCACTGCCACAGAGTCAACTGGGACTCATGACGACCTATAGGGCAGAGTAGAGCTGCCTTTGATTGCAAGACTGCATAACTGTTCATGGTAGTTGAAAACCCTTTCTTTCTCCTGAAAGCTTCCTAAAGCAGAATTATAATTCAACATGCCCATCCTGGAGCTTTCTCACCCCCTCTCACTCACACAAATGATTTTATGCCCAAGTTCCACCGAAGAAAACTCCATGACAAGGCATCATATACCCACAGAGCAATCCTCTTTCCTAAAACACATCCCCCCAAAGCCAATATTTTCCAATTAAAATTGTATGTAAGATTTCTCCCTACTTGATGTAGTATGAGAACCATAAGCTATCAACTGCTAGAGCTCTTAGAACATAAATTAACATATATTATCCTTAATAAAAAGGAACACTATATCAACTGTTTTGTTCTCTATTTGATTCACTAGCTTATAGATAAACTACACACCCGCAAGTCACAGTGTGATGAACAAATGAATTGCACGACTGTAATTTTACATAATATTTATATGCAAAAAGACAGATGCATCTCTTATAACTACATGATTTAATAGGCTCTTCTAATAATACACTGGGGCATTTAAATGTATTACACAGTAGAAATTTCCAATTCAATAAAAAATAAAAATGGATATTCTCTCAACTTGATAGACAAAATAAAATTATTAGTGCATTTCTGTATGGGTTTTCCTTCATTCACAACAAAAGAGTACAAAGAATGATAAGCCCTTTAATTATGCATACACTTGGGAACAATGCATTAATCTTTAATTAATGTAAAAGTGATCATATGAAAGAGAGCATGTTGTAGGGAAGAAAGAGCAGTCCATATGTTTAAAAATCTTGAATGCCTGTGTAATATCGTGTTCCTAGGCATGTGACAGATGTAATGAGTTAAACACCATGTTATTTTTTCCAACAGGAGGCACTAGATTCCTTTTCCAGACACATGGAGAGTTAATTGGAAAATAGTGCTAATATGTCCACAAATGGCCTCCATAGTTAGTCAACTATGCAACCTTTGTTATATTTTTGTTTTGATTTTTAATGGTGATATATTTCTCTTGAGTCTCAAGCCAAATTGACTGCCATCAAGTTGATTCTGACTCATACTATCATGTAAATTCTCAATTCTCATTATCATTGTTATCAATCCAATGTTATTAAACAAGACACTTATTTTGCATTCTTTATCAGTCAAATATCTACGTGGAAGAAAAAAAATTAACCTTCATTCCCACCTCACATCCTAAACAAAAAGTTAATTACTGTTAGATTGTTGACCCAAAGGTAAAAGATTGAATTTTAAAGTTCTCAAAGATGTCAAAAGATAGTTTATTTGTGATTGGAGTAGCTGAGATTTCTTAATTGGATACATGAGCTACTAACCCAAAGAAAAATATCACCAAGGTTAACAGCATTGAAATTATGAACTCTCTTTATAAAAGTTACCATTAGAATAAGTAAAAGGACAAGCTACGTGGTTAAAAATATTTCCAATCCAACTGGCAAAGATTTTAAATCCTTATTAGGCTACTTTAAGTCCTGTTACTAAGAAGAAAAGGAAATCAGATGACTAATCGAACAATGGATAAAAATAAGCACTCTTCAAAAAAGGAAGCCCAAATCAGCAAGAACATGGAAAGTGTTCAACCTCCATTAGTCGGGGGGTGGGGAAGAGGTGAGGGAGATGGGTTAAACGAGGCACTCTTACTAGATTAAAATCTAAAAAGAGTAATATTATCACATACTTGCAGAAATATAAAGTAACTAGAGTGGTCAAACGCAGAATGCTAGTGGGAGTCTGTGGTGTAACTGCTTGGACAAACCCCTTGTTTGTGTTGTCTCTGCCTAGTCAGTTCTCATCCATTGCAATCCTGGGTCGATCACAGTGCAACTCTGCCCAGCCTTGCACTCTCCTCATCGTGGGTGCTATGTTTGAGTTCATTGTTGTAGCTGCTGTATCAAACCATCTCATCAAGTATCTTCTTTTTTGCTGAGACTGCCCTCTCCTGATAACATACCCAAAATCTATGAAACAAAGTCTTGCAATCTTAGCTTCGAGGGAGCATCTGGCTGAACTTCTCCCAAGTAGCTCTTCCTATAAATGAGTGCATACTATCACCCTCTCTTGAGTCCATTCTGGATATAGATAAGTACAGAAATGTGTGCATCTGCATCGATATTAGAATCAATTTAATGCATGTGGTATAGTCATGAAATGAAGCACCGTCCATCAGAGAAAACACGCTGCATTCAAATACACCAACAATCTCAGTGATAAAAGTAGCTACACACACAAAACTACATGTGATGGAATTCCTGTTAGATCAAGCATAAAGTGAAACAATCCTTGCTGATGGCAGCAGTCCAGGCAGAGGCTGCCCTTTGGGAAAGCGGTGACTGAGAGGAAGCCTGAGGAGGCTGTTAATTTGCTACCATTCTGTTTCTTTATATCGATGTCGAATGCACAGATGATTTCAGTTTATGAGAATCCATCAAACCATCAGCACAATGTGGATTCTTTTCCAGAGGTATGCTACACTTCAATTTGAACTTTTCATTACAAAACAGAGTGAATGCCAAATACAGAGGGTTTCAGAAAGTTTGCTGAAAAATAGAATGAAAAGTTAGTGGACTTTTCTCAGGAGTTTTTCCAAGTTCCTTCATTACATGTCCATGTTTAGGATGAGAAAGGTAGATTCCAGTAATTATATGCTAATGATATTAAGATTGATTTCAGATCAGAGAAAAAAAAGACGTAGATGTGAAACCACATGGGAAAGACTCACCTTCATGCCGTGACTTTGCTTTTTCTTTCTTTTTTTTTTCATCATCAAACAGGCTGCTTTTTCAGCAAGTTGTCATGTTTCTATGGTACTTTACCAACTACAAGGCACTTAAGAAGGCTTTCAGGGCATGATTGTAGCAAGAACTAGATGACAATAATGATATAAAAACCAGTCACTGTTGAGTCAATGCTAATCCTTGATGATCTCCTGTCTGTCAAAGTAAAACTGTCCTCCATATGATTTGCAATGGCAATTTTCCCCCTGAGAATTTGATTTTATAAGCAGGCCTTTCTTCTCAAGAATCTCTGGGGAAATTTGAGATTTCTACATTTCAGTTAGCTGTTGAATCTAGCCATGTGTACCACGCTGGGACCACCACAACAGTAAATAATAATAATAACCTGCTTTTGATGGAGTCCTGGTAGTGTAATGGTTAAAATGCTCATCTGCTAAACAAAGAATCTTCGCTCAAACCCACCCAGTGGCTCTAGAGAAGAAAAGACTTAGAAATGTGATCCCATAAAGACTACAACCAAGAAAATCTCTAAGCAGGAACTTTGTACATGTAAACCCAAGAGTCTCAATTCCTACCTTTTATGATGTGAAGAGTCTAATGTGAACTTTGGGGAAATCCCTTGATTCCCAAAATTCTTCCAAGGGTCCTCTGAACTAGGTTGCATTCTGACAGCTGCAAACTTCCAGTTCATTTAGTTTCTGCCAAACTGCTGCAAACTGCTCCTTTTCAATCACCAACAGCTATTTCACCACCTATTCTTCAGTGGTGAATCAAGGATAGGATAAGAAAAATTGTCATTATTAGACAAAAACTAAAAACAAAAGCAAAACCCATCAGCACCATGCATCATTGCAGCTGAAGTCCATATACATGTTTCCTACAAGTAAGTTCTTGTATTTCTCCAAATCTAACTCCTAGCCTGCCCACATCAATGGAGACCAAGCATCTCACACTCTCATCTTTTTTTCTAGAAATCTCTGACCACTCTAGGCACTGTCCTCTCATTTCATCTGTAGAAATATTCCAACTGGGTTTTCCCAAAAGAAGTGTACATTTTTGGATTTGCATACAGAACAGCTTGGTTCTTTCAACTTTACTTTGGGAAATTTCTTTCATCAGTTTTTCCTAAAACAAATCCAAGTAAACACCACCACCAAGGGGAAAAAAAAGCAATACTCTATACCAAGAGGCAGAATGCCCGTGAGGAAGAGCATGGATTCCAGAATCAGTTTCCCTGGGTTAGAATGCTGGCTCCATCACCATCTAATTGGGCTCATCTAGCAAATCCAAAATGGGAATGCATAGACACGTGAAATTCTAATTCCTGTTCTGGACAGGGGCTAGCTAATGAAACTGGATGCTTAGCCTGGACAGGACAATGAAAAGATAGGATATAATAGAGCCATTCAGAATTTGAAGAGACTTGGAACTTCCTCTGAAAAACTACATGGAGGAAACTCCCAAGAGTTGGCTCTGTCCAACAATGCAGTGTATTGTTTCTAGAGGTTGTGAGACCCCTGCCACCTGCTATATCCAAGCACCAGGAGAAAGACCATTTACAGGGTATGTGTCTGAAATCTGATTTAAACACCAAAAACCGTGACAGGTCATGATGGTCTCTGTGGTTTCTTCTGTCACTTAGACTCTGTAGTTCTTTGAAATAGAGCACCACCCACTGTCCTTGAGTTCGTTTTGACTTGTAGCCACACTAGAGGGCACACAAGAATGCCTTACACTTATATTGCCAGAGCTGAGGAGTCTTAGAAGAGTAGAAATGAACAGAAAGTGGGGAGTAGATTGTAGAGCCCCTTATGCTCAATATAAGGTGCCTATTCAACCTCACTTTAACCCTTGTCATATAGCAGATTAAAGAAATAACTTCATGGGAAATACAACCAGAGAAAAGGACATCATGCTTGGTAGAGGGTAGAAAAGAAGAAACCCCTCAATGAGATGGATGGACACTGTGACTGTATCAATGGGTACAAGCATAGGAACAGTGGGGAGAATGGTTTAGGCCTGGGCAGTCTTTCACTCTGTTATACATGAAATAGGTATGCGTTGGAACCAACTTGATGACACAAAGCAACAGAAACAGCCACACATATTCAAAGTGACGATATGTGACTTTACTGTCTTAGAAATCAGCACGGCAGGCAGCCATCAGCCCATACTGACACCTGTCCTCTCTTTGTTCCATCACATCTCAGCAGGCCAAAGTTACTCCAGGTGTTAACACCTGGGTAGTTAAGTTATCAGAGGATTTGGGAGTTAAGAATGCCATGGTCATAAATGAAACTAACTTAATTCATTTGATTAATATTGGATCAATGTTTACCTTGCAAAACCGTGTAGAATGGAAGGAACTATAGCACCATTTAACTCCTCAGTGAGAATGCCACTTAAGTTAAAGACACTCTACACTAGAGAGTACTGTGGTAGTAGCACTGAGGAAGTCGTTGTATGAAAAATAAAACACTTGTGCAAAAATAATGATCCCCAAGGAAAGATGGGAGGGCATTATCAACAAAGAAAATTCGGTTGGAAACAAGGAAGAAATCTAGAGACAGATTCAGCTACAAACTGTCAATCATGGAAAATTGGCACATCACCATAGAGACATGGCTCTGTGGTTCTTTATTCCTTGCTTGCCTGCCTTTGATGAGGAAGACGCTTTGAAGGAGGCTTCTGATAGCGTTCAGGATGTGAAGATTGCCATGAAGGAAAATGTAAATCACATCACCATTCCCGTTCTTAGTAAGTTTGCTGAATGATAAAACTTCACCCATGTCAACAAAAACACCCTGCTCCAGTGCTATGGGTTATAAGAGCTCATCAATCCTTTGATGACCCATATAGGGCCCACCCGCACTTTTAGAAGCTCCGGTTTCTTGGGAAGCTTGTGTACTAGTTGGAGCATGTGCTATGGCTGGGGAGAGACCTGTACAACTGTGTGAATCTGAAGAAACAGGCCTCACCTGTCACCACCAACCCTATTATCAGATGTATGAGTCCGATATAATTATATCAGAATTCATATTATTTCAAAACAGAGTTTTCACTTGATTTTAGCATGCCTTCCTTACTAAACACACAGTGTTAGCAACAATCCAAAACAAAAAATCATTTGGTAGAGAAAAGGTTAATAGAGTCAAAAATAAAGAAAGGGTAGGAATGCATGCAACACAAAGAAAGATACGCTGGAGATAAGTTCCGTTTCTAAAATTTTTATTTTAGTAAATCATCTTGTTGAGGGCTCTTATAACTCTTACAATAATCCATCATTGTATTGAGCACATTTGCACATATGTTGTCATCATCCTTTTCCAAACATTTTCTTTCAACTTGAGTCTTTGATATTAGCTCCTCCTTTTTTCCTCTCTGCCCCCTCTCTCCCCATGAAACCTTGATAATTTGTATATTATCATTTTTTCATATCTTTCACCATCTGCTGTCTCCCTTCACCCATGTTTCTATTGTCTGTCATTCGTGGGTGGGTGGTGGTGGTTATACATCAATCATTGTGATCAGTTCCCCCTTTCTCATCCATTTTCCCCCTATCCTCATGACATTGCTTCTTCACAGTCCTGGGTTCTGTGTGTCGAGCGCTCTTATCTATATCAATGTACATACTCTGGTGTAGCCAGATTTTTAAGGTAGAACTGGGGTCATGATGCGGGGGGATTAAAGAACTAAAGGAATGTTTTATGTTTTGTCAGTGCTATACTGCACCCTGGTTGGCACATCCCTTCCTTGTGATCCTTTGGTGGGAGATGTTCAGTTGTCTGCTGATGGGATTTGTGTCTCCACTCTGCCCCTCCTCGTTCACATCAATATGATTGTTTTCTTGAGGTCATCTGATGCCTGATACCTGCTCTTGTGGACACCTCATGATCACACAGGTTCCTTCATGCTTCCTTCATGTGGACTTGGTTGGAGAAGCTCAATTTTGTTGTTGCTGTCAGGGCCCATCAAGGTGGTTCCTACCTATAGCAAGCTTATGAGCAAGAGAAGGAAAGACTTCCCAGGCCTGAGCCATCATCACAATGACCCCTTAATGATGCTGGATCCAATTGCTGTAGCCATGATCAATCCATCTCACTGAGGTCCTTGGTCTTGTTCGCTGCCCCTAGCCTTTCCCCTGCACGCTGTCCTTCTGCGAGGACTGGTCTCTCCTGACAACAGGTCCAAAGAGCAGTAACCCACCACAATGGACCCCAGTGTACCATAATATATTAGTTAACTTGGATGTAGCCATTTTAACAATGCAACCACAATGTATTAATTAGCCCATGTGTGGTCATTTTGTATGAACCCAAATGTGGCCACTTTGCAACTTTTGTAGTTCTTTTGTAACTTCTGTAATGCTGACGTGCTGCATTTATTTTTGAAATTGTTGGTGTTGCTTTTAAGGCCCTGTTTTTTATAAGTTCTCATTTTTTCCACGTTTCATGGCACCACCTGCCATGAGCCTTGCTTATTCCACAATATAAAAAACTCCCCTCTTTAAGCATGAAGTGTTAAAGAAGAATTAGGCTTACTCACTTTAATTAGCATTGTGTGTGGGGTAATTGCTTTCATTCCGTACTGCTACAAAAGAATGTGAGACGAAGTCTTGCCCGCTGTACCTTGGAGGAGTGTTCTGGCCTTACCTCTTCAGCCCATCATACTTTCAATATTCTCCTCCAGCACCACAATTCAAATGCATAGATTCTTCTTCTGTTTTTTAACTGAATTATTATCATTCACTATTCAGCTTTCATATGCATGTGAGACAATGGAGAATACCATGGCTTGGGTCACGAGCATCTTAGACCTCCTCTACAGGGGTGTTGTGCAGAAGAGTCACCTAATGCAATATCTTTTGATCTCATGATTGCTCCTTCCATGTGCATTTCTCATGGAATCTAGTGAAACAAAATCCTGGACAACTTCGACCTTTTACCCATTTGTCATCATGTGACCTATTGGCCCAGTTGTGAGGTTTTTGATCTTCTTCACATTGAATTATAATCCATACTGAAAGCTACAGTCTTTGATTTTCAAATCCTATTTACCTTCAGCAAGCATTACTGTGTCATCTGCATCTCGCCGGTCGTAATAGGCCTTTTTCCAATTCTGATGCCACATTCTTCTTCATATCAGTCAGTTTTTCTGATTAATTGCCCAACATACAGGCTGAATGAATAGTGTAAGAAGATACAACCTTAAAACAAACCTTTCCACTATGCACTATTCCCTTGTTCTGTTCCCCCAACTGCCCCTTGACACATGTACAAATTCCACAGGAACACAATGAAGTGCTCTGGAATTCCAATTCTTCTCAAAGTGACCCATGGTTTATTATGATGCACACAGGTGAATGCCTTGGCACAGTCGATGAAAGACATGCAAAACTCTTCCTGGGATTCTCTGTTTGGAATCAAGACATCAACAGTGATATCGTATGTGCCATGACTTCTTCTCAATTCAGCCTGAACCTCTGAAAGCTTTCTGTCAATGCACTGCTGAAACTGTTGTTGGATGATCTTCAGCAAAATTTTACTTGTAATGTTATATCAATGATATTGTTCTATAATTTGAGCATTCTGTTGAGTCACCTTTCTCTGGAATGGGTACAAATATGGATCTCGTCCAGTCAGTTGGCCAACCAGCTGCTTTCCAAATTTCCCAGCATGGACAGATACATGCTTCCATTGTTTCTTCAGCTTGTTGAGACATTTCAGTGGGTATGCTGTCCATTGCCAGGGCCTTATTTTTGGCTAATGATTTCAGTGCAGCGAACACTTCTTTCTCCAGCACCATGGCTTCTTACTCCTGTGCTACTTTCTAAAATAGTGGAATGTTTACTATTTCTTCTTGGTGACTCGGTGTATTTTCTCCATTTTCTTTTTTTGTTTCTGCATCGTTCAATATTTTGATCATAGAATCTTAAAAAATTGCAACTCAAGGCTTGAACTTTTTATTGAATTCTTTCAGTTTACCATAGGCTTTATGTGCTCTTTTTAGTTTTCTAACTCTGCGAACCTCAGTGTAGGTTCTATATCAGTTGAGTGTGCCTGAAGGATAGCTCTGGGAGACTGGATTGGTTGTACTTAGATGAGTTGTACAAGACAGCTGAGTCACTCAGAGACTACTGGTCAAATCCATTAAAGGAGCTCACTTGCTTCTCCTAGTAAATGTGGTTCACTCTTGTTGAGTTCCTTCCAGCGTATGGCACCCTTACCTTGACTGCAATCTTGACAGAAGTAGATCATCAGTTTTTCTCCTCCACGGCTCTGTTGGGTGAGTTTGAGCATAAACAATTTGTACTCTCTCACTATCTAATGGTGAAGTTCATATGTCAGAAAATCTAACCAATGAATCTGAGATGAGAGCATCTGTGTAGTCCAGCAGACTTGACGAGGAACCAACCAAGAGAGAGAGATCAGCAATAAAGGTAAATTCAATTCCCATCTTCCATAACTAGGTCCAATTTGCAATGTGGATTTGCAAAAAACAAAGCCAAACCTCTAAAATTTGTTATCCTTTGACATGAGGTAGATTATTCCCAAGTGTTGCCTATGTAGTCCGGTGCCACTAGAAGCATCATCTTGGGGTGAGGTCACACTCCAGCCTCACTAGACTAAGTGGTAGGTGTCTAGTGAGATCTGCTCTGGTAAGAGGGCCAGTGAGAATCTGAGCTGCATGGGTGGGGACTTATGTCTGTATCTGCAGGATCCAAAGCACAGTCTGGCACACATGTGGGCCCTCTATTCATGAAGGTGTTGTGCTGCTTGCCTTATTGGTATTCGCTGATTAAATCACCATTTCCTTTAGTATCTGACTCTGAACATGTTTCCCACCTCCATGTTTTACTTTTCTACATCCTTAATGGAAGCAGAAAAAGTTCATGAAATCTAGCACAACCGTGTCTCGGAAGTCAATCTTGTAAAATTCTTTATTTTATTTTATTTTTTTTGGGGGGGGGCATCACTGCTCTCCGGTGGTGGAGGAGGAGGCCCAGCCCCACTACTGGAATTGAACCTCCATCCCAGTGGGCCGCAGTCCCGCGCACAACCACTACGCCACCGGGGCTCAGCCCTCTTGTAAAATTCTTTAGCAGTGATTTTCCAAGTTTCTTCTAAAACATGTCTAAATGACTTACTATAACATGATTCTTTATTAGTCTGTCATATAAACCCCTTACTAAGATATTGTTGCATGGTAATTATTATTGCAACTGTTACTTTTATAAGTCCTCAGATAATTTCTGTTGCTATATTTCTTTCACAAAATTTGTGAATAATGCATAACTATTTTCACATCTATTTATTGTGAACTTCGTGGCACACAACTCAGAATTTAGAAAGACTAATTGATAATATTCCTGTGATTTGCTCAGACATTGTGAATACAAGAGTTCTCAATTGAGGAGTCTGTTAAGAGCTCCACCAAGTTGATCAGAGCCTGTAAAATATAGAAATCTGAGGAAGAGTCTGACTACAGGAAAACAGATTGAGGGTATTTTTGTTTTGCTTTGTTTTTAATAGTCTCAAAAAGTTAGTGAAAAGTATGAATACTAATAGTTAACAATTGAGAGGAAGCCATCTTTGATACTTAGACTTTTGTCTGTTTTACTCAGAGTTTTCTGAGCAGTTTGGTGTTCCTAAGTAATGGAAGCGGGATTCAAAAGGAATGCAGTGTGACTTACGGACAGTTGTGATGAAGGTGGTGCAGACTTGGAATTTTTTAAAAGGCGTCAAATACTCACCACAAAGAAAATGATAGTGTTCTCTAAAGAAATAGACAAATTATTAAGAAATAATCAAGACATGGTCATTCATATTCTATCAGTTTTTTACAAGCTGATTGGTTGTGCCTCAGACCCGTGCAACTACTAAGAAAGAGACATACACACTGTTATCAATCATTCTATGTGTGCTGTGTTCACCTGTGAACATGCCAGGCATATTAGATACTTACAGAGTGGTGGATAAGCATGTTGTGGCAGTCATGTGCTTATGTTAATTTTATGATTGAAATGTAGGGGTGGAGTCTAGCTTGTTAATCTGGAGATACCCAATGAGTAGCCAATGAGGTCTCTGTGTGGGCACAGCTTTCTCCTGAGACTTCTGGGAAATCTCATGATATTTCCTTCGTGAAGATGAGAAGCTATCTTCCCCAGTTGTTGGGAGTTAGTTCTCAGAGATGATGAACCATGGACAAGACAAGATGGTGGCATCCCAGAAGCTGAAGGAGCCGCCAGAGAGACCACATGGCTTTGCCCTGATGAAGCGAGACCTCTGAAGCTGGGGCGACCACATGGAAACCTCTACCAGCAATGAGCTGCTTCTGCTGTTGATGGACCCTGAGCCCTGGAAGTGAGGAGACATGTGGAGACCCCTGCCAGCACCGAGATTCTGCACCCACTGACCTGTGACTTTGTGAGTCAGAAGGAGACTTTATAGACCGATTTCGGGCATATGGGTTAATATCAGACTTATGACTTTGAACTGAACTGGGCACAATGTCCTGTTCCTCTTGTATATAAACCTTTTCCTTATATCCATATGCATGTCCTTGAATTTGTTCCTCTAGTCTACCTGGACTAACACACACATCTTGGCTCAAGTCAGATGGCCGATGCTGTCTTCACATCACCACTGCCTCTGGCTCTGTCCATGCTCTGCTGGAGAGACTGGCATGGCTCTCAAGGTTTGCTCTTTGCTGCTGTACTTCAGTGGCCTCTGCTGTCAGCTCCCACCAAACTACCTGTGTCTGTCAGACTCTCTGGCCATCATGCTACTCAGACTGGGACTACACAGTAAGGAGGCATGCAATATCTACACAAGACTGATTCAGACCTCTCTTGTCCTATGGACGTTTATATTACAACTCTGTCAGCTCCACCAACAAGTCTTCGTCCCAAAGGCTCTGTGGGATACCACCTTCAGTGATACAGCTCTTGCTTCATCAGAGGGACCCCAGGTCTTGGTTTAAAGTACATGGTTCACTCCACATTTTCTTCATAGTTGTGAGGTCCCTCTGAATCTCTATGGGGTTGGCCTCTCTATAAACCCACTTCTTCTCAATTTCACATCATGGTCCTCAAACAGCATGCGAGTTTACCATTCTCTGAAGTAGATCACAATTCATTGATTTTGCACAGTAATTGATCAACTTCTTGAAATACTGTGATCTAGCCAATAATTTTGTGGGAGTTGCAAGCCCATATTTAGAAGGGCATTATCAAAGTAATTGAGTGTTGCACATATTATAAAGTTGTGTCTTATAAAGCTGGAGAATAAATATTATGGCACAAAGACAAATCAGAGGCAAAGAAAGAGCACTTGGAAATCAAATATATGTTACATAAATGTAAAGTGATTAGAATTTTAGAGTTGTAAGGGGGGGAAACCCCAAGAAATGGAAATAGAAATAATGAGGAGCAGAAGAAGTCTATATTTGGGAAACACAACAGCTCATTAGGAAATTCCTAAGGGAGAGAAGTAGAAGGGGCACTATTGAAGAAATAAGAGAATTCCCAAAAGTTGGATAATTTTTCATAGTAGATATTTTAAACACCTGCAAGCAAATCAGAGAAATGGAAAGTTTTCTAATCCCAAAGACAATAAAGAGATCCTAAGTAGGTAGACACCAAACAATCCAAACCTGTTCTCCGCCAGTCCTACGGGACTCATAGCGGCTCCACTCCACAGGCCAGCGGCACTGCCTGGTGGGTTCTGAAGCTGTAAGCGTCGCACAAGCAGGCTGCTGTATCGCTCTTGTGGAGAATGTGCTTGAACAGCTCACACAACAACCAGCAGAGGACCACGAAACTATTGCGTCACCAGGTGCCTCACTGTTAGAAAGGGAGAGCAAGAAACAAGACTAAGCATCGAATTGACATAGGCAGGCTTGTAATCTGCAGCATTGATGGACAGAAGGCAGTGGAACAAACTTAAGAAACAAGAATGTCATGAGTATTGGACATTGCCAAGCATGACAGCACAATGAAAACATGCTCAGACATGCGTGACCTTAGAAGCGTTACCGCATCTACCTTTCCTTAGCTGAGGAAATCCATTCATTGCCCCCCCAAATGGTGGAGACAAGAGAGTAAAACTGATTGAAGGGAAAGACCAATAGATCCGAAAAAGAATCATGAAGAGGTACCCCCAGCTAGCAGCAATGTTGTGGGTGTTGAGGTCAGGACCCTAGTGGAATTGTAGGGTGGATGAAGAAAAGAAAATGATGTAATTGTGTTATTTCAAAAAGGTGTTAATGAAATTGATGATTTATTTACACCAATAAGCACATAGCATTTAATAAAAGTTGAAAGGCAAGCAGAAGCTCACTTGACCTGCAATAAAGTTAGAGATGAGTAAAGGATTGAATGGGTGGCAATTTATCGCACAAAAGGAGTGATTAGATCATGAAAAAATGTTAGGTTATAGGAAAGAAGGCATATATTTTTCTATGAAATATAAAAAGTCATTTAAAAAAGACCTCAAGAAAAACAAAGCAAATACAACAGAAGAAGGTATGGCCTAATTACAAAGCAAACTAAAAAGGACATGATGTACACCGACTGCCTGGTGAGGCCCCCAAGCCCAATCTTTTCAGGTCCTCTATCTACCAAATGACCACAATGTATGCATCCCAATCTATGGCCCCAAATTCTCTCAATAACCACAGCTGTAATGATCATGCTTTTATTTGCTTCATACCTAGCATGTGGGACTGAGTTCCTTAATCTCCCCTGTTTAAAGTTCTATCTATCAGCAAACTCTTGGAAACCAGCAGGACCCCATGTCAATGGTTTCCCCTTCTGAATAATATATCTTTGCCTTTCTCTTCCCTTTGTCTCATTTAAGACTACATTCAATTTTCACTTGAAAATAGTAAATCAATAAACCAAAATGGGGGTGGGGGGGCGGTAAGGATGCTGATCTAATTGTAAAGAGTAAGAAAGCAGAAGGCTTCTAGCATGAGTGTCCTACATTGGAACCGTACAGAAAGAAGTGCTGCTCATTTCTCCAGACACAAAGTTTTAATATATAATAGTAACAGGAACCTTGCTTATTCATTCTATAAATGTCTACTACATGCCAGACATTGCTCTAGACACCTGGGTTACATTAATAAACAGGATATAAAAAGACAAAGCAAAGAAAAACAAAAGAGGGAGAGACACAAAAATCCTTGTCTTTACAAGGCTTATACTCTAGAGGAGGTAGATAATAAACGAGATGTTACTGCTGAGAAAATTGCAAAGTGTGTTAAATAGGTGTCTCGGTACAACAAATGGTTACTACATTTGCTTTCTAACCTAACAGTTGGAGATTTAAATTTTCTAGGGTTTTTCTCTAGAGGCCCCTCATAAGAAAAGCTTAGCAATCTACTTCTGAAAAATCAGCCACTGAAGCTTCCTGAGAGCAGAGTTCTACTATGGCACAGATGGGGCTACCACGAATGTGGGAGCAAGGGATTGTGTATGGCAACTAGACCCTGATGGCTAAGGAAGAGTGAGACCTGTCCATCTAGGTGCGCAGACCTATGACACCTCCCTCCTTGAGGCCATAAGCCTTTTTGTGTAAAAAGTCAGTGACTCTGGGAATTGCTTCCTCTCCCCTGCTCCATTGTCTTTCCTTTTGGAATTCTGACTGTCTCTAGGGGTGTTCCCATGTGGACTACCAGGTCCTGAGAGCTGCTGACACTGCTGAAACCCTGCTATTTTCCCACCAACCTTGGATCCATGAGACTCTGCACCCTCCAGCCTATGACCTTCCTCCTTCCCAGTTCACCATTTGGAGTCACTAGCATGCGGCTGCATGATTCTGAAAGAGAAATGTATGGACCAGCATTGGACTTAAGGGCTTGAGGTGGACTGGGTTGGCAGACCCTCTGCTTCTTCATATAAATGTAGTTCTGATACATAAATGAGTTTCTCTTGATAACCTGGCCCAATGCAATGAGTCTGAGTCAAGAGAACAGCAACAGATTTCTAAAGAAGTTGAAGGTTCAAATGAGGTGAGCTGATAGCATGTGCACAAGTCAGGGAAATGGTGAAAAATTAGTCATTTGGAAACTAAATGACATCAAATACCTTTAATGGAAATAGCAAGTTTCCCTAGGAAAGAGAAATGAGTGACAGAGAAGAGGAGGGCATTGGAAGGGGAGCTTTGCAGGGTCTCAGTAGAACTTTGGTTTTCAATCAATGAAGGGGAGTCAGGGCATGATAGGGAATTGTGCCTGATCATTATCATCATATTTAGCAAACCCATTGTGGCTACTACTTGAGAATAGATTGGAAGTGACTAAGGTGGAACCAGAGAGACCAGTTAAGAGGTTCTTGTAGTTTACTGTTTTTAATCAGTCAATGTTCAAAGAACAGAAGGCTTACTCATTGTTGACAGCTAGATGGTAAATGTGAGCAGCCTGAAACATTAAAACAAAGGGAGCTCCAAGACTATGTGAGAAACGAATGCTTTTCATGAGAAGCCTCTGTTACACTCTTCCATTTTTAAATTGGATATATGAATAACTGGTTTTTTAAATGTAAGCTAAATGTGCTAAACTCAGACCGAAAAGTTGCTAATGGAAAATGCTTTATCTATCATATACGAGTTGCTCTGTTTTAACATTTGAAACAGGCTTCATTCTCTTAAGTGACTTTCCAAGTGATTTTAAACCCTTTATTTCATCATCTCCTTGAGGTAATGGTAGCATTTCCTGTCATTTTCATTAGCACCTTTACAATGGTCAGTGTTAGAAAGCAGACATTATGACATAATGTAAGAAGCCCATCAGAATGAGACCTGCAGCATGCTAGCGAAAAAAATTTGCAAGGATATCCAGGCTCTTCCACTAAAGAATAATGTGTATGTGAGCACCTTTCTATCTACTTCTCAGCTTCTGTGAAATAACCATAACATTCATATTGAACTTAAGGATTGTTTTGATTATTCAATGATCAGATTGAGCATGAAATATTTTGTACAGTGAAAAGCATTAATCACTTGTTATAAATCACATAGGTTGTGTTTCACACGTTACTACAGGATCCCCAAATGAACTCACTGCATCAGGTCCACTCCACCTCAGGTAACGAAGAGGAGACCTGCTCCTGGGGCTATTAAGACTGTCACGCTTGAGGGAACTAGGAAGCCTCAGATTTTTCCTGCAGAGAGGCCAGTTGTCTCCAACTGCTGACCTTGTGGTTAGCGCAACTCTGTGTGTGGCACTTTATGCTACCAGGGCATGTTGTTACTGTGAGGGCATGGTGTGACTGAGGGTATGGTGTGACTGTGAAGGCATGTGGTTACTGTTAGGGCACGTTACTACTGTTATTAGGGCTTGGTGTGACCGTGAGGGCATCTGGTTACTATTAGGGCATGTTGCAACTCTGAGAGCATGTGGCTACGGTTAGAGCATGTTGTTATTGTTATTAGGGCATGGTTTGACTCTGAGGGCAAGTTGCGACTCTGCGGGCATGGTGTGACTGAGGGTATGGTGTGACTTTGAGGGCATGTTGCTCTTGCAGTTCAGACTCACAGGAACCCTCTGTACAACAGGACAGTGCACACAATCCTTCTCCAGACTCACAAATCTTATGTTTGAGCCTGAGCTGCAGCCACTGTGTCAGTCTATCTCCTTGAGAGCCTTCCTCCTTGTTACTCCTCTTCTACTCTACCAAGCATGATGTCTTTTCCCAAGCACTGATTTCTCCTGGAAGTTTATGATAAAAAGTCTACCCAACTTTCCTTTTTTTTCTTCCAAGGATCATTCTGGCTGTACTTCTTCTTTTTTATTAAATAATTTTATTGGGGGCTCGTACATCACTTTTCACAATAATAAATAAACATACTGTGCCGGGCACCTTCACATGTCCGCTGCCATTATCATTCTCCAATCATCCGCTTTTTTCCTTGAGCCACTAGTATCGGCTTTTCCATCCCTTCCCCTCTTCCCCTGCTCTCTCTTTTCCACCAACCCTCAATACTCTATAAACTATTATTGTTCTGTCATATCTTACACTGCCTGACCTCTCCCCCAACCCACTCCCCTGATGCCCATCCTCCAAAAAGGAGCTTATGTGTATATCCTTGCAGTTGGCTCTGTCTCTCTACCCCATCTTCTCTCCACGCCTCCAGCAGCTCCAATCTCACCACTGGCCCATATCTCCAACTCCCCTCTCCACCAGTGTACCTTCTCTAGTCCACCTGGGTTTGTAAGGTAGAGTTGGGACCATGATGGTTGGGAGGGAAGAAGGCTTCAGGAACTAGAGGAAAGTTGTATGCATCATCACTGCTCGGCTGCCTCTTTACTGGTCTGTCTCCTCCCCGTGACTCCCCTGTAAAGGGGTGACCAATTACCCACCAGTGGGCCTTAGGTCCCCACCCTACTCTTTCCCTCATGATGATGTTATTCTTGTTCTTTGATGCCCTATATCTGCTCACTTCAGCCCCTCTTGATCACACATGCTGGTGTGCTTCTTCCATATGGACTTTGCTGTTTCTGCGCTAAATGGTGACTCGATTATCTTCCAGTCTTTGAGACTCCAGACATTCAATCATTTGGTAGCTGGGCACCATCGTTTCTTCTACTCTGTTTGTCTCTATATTCATTTGTCTTCAGCAATATTAGGAATCAATTGGTCCATTGATTTTGATTTTTATTCTTTGATGTCTGATACCTGATTGTTTCAGCACCTCATGATCACACAGGTAAGTGAGCTTCTTTTATGGTGGATTTTGTTGCTCCTGAGCTGGATGGCTGCTTATTTATGCTCAAGCCTTTAAAACTCCAGATGCTATATCTTTTGATAGCTGGGCACCATCTGCTTTCTTCACCACTCTTCCTCATGTTTCCACATGTCCTCAGTGGGCACCTTGGGGATGTGTGCACATAGTGATATGTTTCCCCCTCCCCCATTTGATGTCTATTGCTTAGACCTTTCACCACTGTGTCCACGCTGGCTGTTGTGCTTTTTCTGTGTGAGTGTGGTCTCTTCTCAAGTAAATGGTTTACTGTTTGTCTTCAGGCTTTTAAGACCTCAGATATATCATTTGATGGCTGGGCACTATCAATTTTCTTCACCATATTTGCTTGTGCACCCATTTTACTTCAGTGATCGTGTTGGGCCAGTGAGCCTCGAGGAATACCAGATTCATAGAACAAAGTGTTCTTGCATTGAGGGAGCACCAGGGAGAGGGCCCAAGGTCCACTTGCTACCATAGTATTTGGCCTATAGATACGTTCTTAAATTTATTCCCAGCTGGCTGTAATTCTTCTAAGGCAGACTTGTTTGTTCTTTTGACAGCCCACCATACTTTCAACATAGATTTCATATGTTCTAGTATTACTTGAGTCTCAACAGTAATGTTTAGTGAATACATTCTCTTAAAGTAAAACAGCAAGTTTCCTGAACATTTGATCGAAGTATCACAGGTGCTGATCTCATCCACCACTTCGTGATTCTTCAAATCCAAATTCATTCTTCTCCACTTTTAGGCAAACCCAATTACTATGATGAATTCATTATAATCATGTGAAACATTTTATCAGTGATAAAACATTTTATCAGTGATCCATTTTATCATTTTATCAGTGATAAAACATTTTATCAGTGATCCTTGATTCTGGGTTGCCTGGTGATACTGTAAAGTAAACATGGGATTGGTATCCCTGAAGTTGGTGGTTCAAATCCACCAGTCACTCCTGGGGAGAAAGATGCTCCTGTAAAGATTTACAGTCTCAGTAACCCTACATGGGATTGATATGAGTCTGAAATCAATGCTGTAGCAATAGGCTTGGTGTTTTGGCAATTGTGTTGGTCGAGGTAGACTAGAGAAACAAATTCATAAACACGCATATGTGTTTAAGGGAGAAGTTTATATATAAGAGGAATGGAACATTAAGAAAGCATCCCAACATTGTCTGGCCCAAGGTCATAAGTCTGATATTAGCACATAGGTTCGATACCAGTCTATAAATCTTCTGACTCACAAAGCATATGCAATAACACCAGAACCATCACAGGCCAGTGCATTCAGAGTTTTGTGTATCCAGTGGCAGTAGAAGCATACTGGCATCACCTCCCAAGCATCTCATCACTGGCAGGAGTCTCCAACCCCAGAAGTTTGGCCCCAACCTCAGGGTAAGCCCATGTGGCTTCTCCTCTGGCTCCTCCAGTCTCCAGGAATCAGGATCTATCAGCATGCTGTCCTCTCATCTTGTCAGAAGAGTGTCTTCGAAGAATTGAGTTGATGGTCTTTCACCTTCAATAAGGAAATACCATGAGACCTCCCAGAATTCTGAGGAGAAAGCCATGCCTACACAGAGAGGCCTCATTGGCTATCTCCAGATTAACAGACTAGACTCCACCCCTACACTCCCAGTGCTGAAATTGACACAGATCAGTGACTGCCACAGTAATCTTACTCCATGAAAAAGTTACTCTTATGAAAATGACTTTGTCATGTAACTTGGGTGCTGGACTTTCTGACAATATTTTGGCATATATTTGAAATGTAAAGGGAATTCTATCCATCATCATGAAGTGTCTGCATACAACTTATATAAGAGACTCTCTATAGTTAGAATGTGTGTACAAAAATAAAAAATTCATCTCTCAGCACCCCAATGATGCCTATTAGTCATTGAGCATTTGAAAACCCAGCTTTTGTTAGCTTGTAATCATACAAGGCTTAGCTTGACAGGGAAAAGCTTTTTAATGATACATATTTAGAAAGAAACAAGAAAAATGGCTTCATCTGTCCCCAGAGATTCCATTATAGTACTAACCTTTCAAGAAGAAATGGCATTTTAGAAATGTCACATGCATGCTCACTCTTGTTGCACTTACTAATGGCCAAGATGACCTATCAAGGAAGATAGCCGAACAAGAGACTCATCATTAACCACATAATGACCTCAGCCCCATCTATGATTCAGGCCAGTGGCATTTTATTTGGTAATTCACTTGACGATCTATTTCCTTCTATCATAAGGAGAGATCTGGGTTTTCCTGGGAGCTAAATCAAAATGGCCTGTAAAGACACCACTTGCAAGCTCTCTTGTCTTCAACTTTCTCTTGCTTCGTAGAGAAACAGGAATTTCTAGGAGATTGATTTCCAAGCCCAAATTTAGGTACAGAAAATGAAAGGCAAATTATTTTTTTTCTCATTCATAACTGCCTCTTCAAAGCATTTTCAGAGATTCTAACCACAGAGTAAAATGTCTTCTCTGTTCTAGTCTGAAAAAGCAAAACAAAAAACCCTACAGGCAAAATAAGCCATTCTGTTTGTGGAAGAGGGTAATTAAAATAATGACTAAGTCCCATTGCTTTTTGATGAGTCTTGCTTATTAGCCAAACCAGCTCTGGCCACTAACGGGAGGAGAGTTGAAGCTGCCAATATGGTCAATCTTTGGAAATGACAAGAGCGTAAGTCCAACAAACAACTGTACCCTTGTTGTTGTTGTTGTTGTTGTTTAGCTTGATTTAGTTTATCAGATTCCAATGGGGCAAAAATACCCATTACAAACACTGATGTAGGCCACTAGAGAAAAATTAGACAAGAATCCAATTGCCTGCCCTCGTGAGACTCCCTTTCTTGGTGACACTTAGAAATAAGTAGAGCGAAGAAACCTGAGGGTATCTGATACAGTAGACCCCGGTACTCAACTGCCTCATTACTGGACATAATTGGATTTTTGACACAAATGTGGAGAAAATTTTGCATTGGAGTTCAAATAAAACATCTGAATCTGACCAGACATGCATGATTTTTGTAAACTAAAGCAGCTTGTGCTTTGGTCACTCGACATCAGTTGGCGGTGTTAGTCCACATTATTTAAACCTTTTGCAACTGTGTTCCAAGAGTTTTGCTATAATTTTTTTCATTCTTGTGGATTTTTTTTATAAGAAAAGGGTTTATATACAAGAGGAATGGGACATTGAGAAAGCATGCCAGCCCAGTCCAGTTCAAAGTCATAAGTCCAATATTAACCCATATGCCCGATATCAGTCTATAAAATCTCCTTCCAACTCACGAAGTTACAGGCCAGTGGGTGCAAAGTCCCGACGCTGGCAAGGGTCCCCTCGTGGCTCCTCATTTCCAGGGCTCAGGGTCCATCAACAGCATCCAGTGGTGGTAGAAGCAACTCAACACTGGCAGGGGTCTCCCCATGGCTTCTCCAGCTTCATAGGGCTGGTTCCAACACGGCAAGGCCATGTGGCTTCTCCTCTGGCTCCTGCAGCAGCTCGGACACTGCCATCTTGTCTTGTCCGTAATTCCTTGTCTCTCCATGAATTTTTTAAGAACTGTTTTTAGATAAAAGTCAGCCAGGTTCTAGTGAAAAAAGGCAAAGAAGGGAAAACAAAATCCTGAAAAGCAGCTACATGCTGATTTTTATAGAAGGGTGTGTTAGCCTGGGTAGACTAGAGTAACAAATTCATGAACACTTATATGGATATAAGGGAGGGGTTTATATACAAGAGGAATGGAACATTGAGAAAGCATCCCAACCCAGTGCAGTCCAAGTCCATAAGTCCATAAGTCCTTTTTGATACCAATCCATAAGGCCTCTTTAGACTCATAAAGCACATGCAATGATGCCAGAACAATCACAGGCCAGGGGGTGCAGAGTCTTGTGTATCCAGTGGTGGTAGAACCCTCTCAACACAGGCAAGAGTCTCTACATGGCTTTTCTGGGTTCCAAGGTCTGGTTCCATCAGGGTAAGTCCATGTGGTTTCTCCTCTGGGATGTCTCACAAGGAGTCAACCTTGTGTCTTGTCAGTAGAACGTCTTCAAGGAACAGAACCATAAGTCTCTCACCTCCAAGGGGGAAATAGGCCAGATTTCCCAGAATTCTCTGGAGAAAGCCATGTCTACACAGAGGTCTCATTAGCTGTCTCCAGATTGATACACTAGTTTTCACCCCTACACTTTCAACCCTGAAATTGACACAAGATTACAGGACTGCCACAAAGGGAATCCTCCTTCCAAACAATGACACTTCACACCTCCTTTTCCACATCTGTGCCCACAGATCCAGATCCTCAGCCATCTCAAGGTATGGGCCATGTTATAATTGTTAGGAACCTTAAAGCATTGTGTTTTTAATTTGAATTATATTATTTAATTCTGGTTATTTACTTTGAAATTTCTGTGCAAGTTAGGGTAAAAATTTGGTGGTTGAGAATGGATTAATATGTTTCAGTTATTTCTTATGGAAAAAATAGATTTGGAACTCAAAAACATCACATCACGACACTCCCTCTAGAATGGATTAGCATTGAAGTCTGGGGTTCTGCTGTATAAGGGATATTGGCCAATTTATACCTAATGTTGATATGAAGGTTGAAGACGTAGAACAGGTTTATATCTCCTTGGCCATGGAACGAAAGAGCTGGGATATGATCCATCTTTGAAAAAGAAATAAATATATAAAACAAACAAACAAAAAAATCCAGCTGTGGCACAAGACATTTCACCAGTGCATAATAAGAGCATGCACCCAGGAAAGCAAAGGGGAAACCCTCTGTGGTGCAGGCTGTCTGATGCAGGTGAATGGGAGAAACCAATCTAACCTCTAACTGCCATGCAAGGGTGGCTCAGGATCACTGTATCATGAATTCATCCAGCCACCACCAAAATGCTCACACCACACTCACTGCTGTCAAGTTGTCTCCAATTCACAGAGCCAGGCCCTTAAACACCAGAGCCTATCCAATAATCTGTTTGAAACTGTAAATATATACCACAAACATTGTCCTTTCCCAACCTGTTATATCACCTCTATCAACATTGCATGAATGAATGACCTATCAAAATTTATTCTCAATTTTCCCTTCTTTGGGTAACAGTGTACTAATTTCAAAAGTTGAAGCTTTCTGCCTCATGCCGAATTACCGTCTTGTCAAAGAAATCCACGTGGGAAGTTCTAACCTGTTCCAAAGAGTCTCTGTGAGTCAGAAAGGACTTGCTGGTCCTGAGTTTGGAGCTAGCCACCAGGGCTCCTCCATCACAGTCCAAACTCAAGACCAGCATGCCCATTCTCTTTTGTTTCTAATAGTAAAAGGAGAGAGATTGTCTTAAAGTGAACCAGACAAAATAAAAAAGTGACTTCAATATTTGGGAAAGTCTATAGTGCAGACTAAGGGCACATGCCCCAGGATTTTCACCACAGACATGGCGACACAATCTTTTGTTAAAGAAATTAAGCCTGTGACTGATGAATCTAGCCAGCTATGCTGGTAGAAACCCCATAAGCTGAAAGTGGGGATAAAAAAGAATGGAAGGGACACTCTCTTTTGGAATTCTATAGGCAAGAAATAGGTCAAAGCAGATATATCAATTGTCCTTCGAAAACAGGGGGAACCATATCTCTGGAGCAACTTGAAAATCAGCTGAATTCTCAGAAGGAACAAAGGAAGCAGGACTTTCTTTTCCAAGGAGCCATAGACTCATGAATTTCAAAAGTGAGGGCCGCAGCCTCCTAGATTTCAAAACCATGGCTCTTCATCAGCCTGGCTCTGGAGTGTGGGGTTGCCATGCAGGTGTGGTGGGGAGATGGGGTGGCCACTCACTGCTGAGGTGCTGAGCTTGTCTTGCTCCAAAAAGAATGGAGTCAACAGGGGGTTGAAGAATTGAGATCACCGCTTAGAGGAGTGAGGACAATGGGGCTTCCCCAAACCAAAGGGGCAGAGTTGCCATTACAGAGGGCATGAAAGAGCTGAACCCCATTGCTGAGCAGCCTCCTTCCAGAATCCAGAAGGCATAACCAATACTCAATACCGAGAAGGATAGAACATTGCCCAGATAGACCCAAAGAACTTATTTCCAAGTCTCGAAATTCATTTTAAATTGGTCTGCTGAGTTTGGGATTTGTTTAGTACTTCTTATCCCCTTTTTCCATTCTAATTTCCCCCATTTATAGCCATTTGAGCTTGTTCTACCATTACGCTTTGAAAACAGATAACTTGTAGTCTCTATTCCAAAGAAGAAGAAATTTCCCTGGAAATGGAATATACCTGAATTCTTACTTTATTTGATTTAGATGATCCAGAAAATAAGATCTCGTACCTAAAGTTTATTTAAGAGTTTTGGGATAGGGCTGAGCCCCGGTGGCATAATGGTTGTGTGCGGGGCTGCGGCCCACTGGGACGGAGGTTCAATTCCAGGAGTGGGGCAGGGCTTCCTACTCCCACCACCGGAGAGCAGTGATGCCCCCCCCCCAAAAAAAGAGTTTTGGGATGATGTGATGGGTGTTTGTGGGTGTTCTGTTTGATCTATTTGGATTTTTTGTTTTGTTTTGCTTTGTTTTGCTTTGCTTTGTCCTGAAATATGCTTAGGTTCAGGTTATTTTTATTTTACTTTATTTTTTAAATCATTTTAATAGGGGCTCGTACATTGTTTTTCACAATACATAAATACATATACAATGTCAAGCACCTTCACATGTTTGCCGCTGTTATCATTCTCCAAATATTTGCTTTTTCACTCAAGCCCTTGATATCAGCCTCCCATACTTTCCCTCTGTCCCTGCTCTCCCTCCCCCACCAACCCTCAATACCTCACAAATTATTACTGTTCTGTCATATTTTACACTGCCCAACCCCTGCCCCAGCCCACTCCTTTGATGCTTGTTCTCCAGATAGGAGGTTTTGTGTATATCCTTGCAGTTGGTTCCTTCTTTCTATCCCAAATTCTCTCCACCCATCTGGTATCTTCAATGTCACCACTGGCCCCAAGGGGCTCATCTGTCCTGGGTTCCCCATATCTCCAGCTCTCCTGTCTACCAGTGTACCTTCTCTAGTCCAGCTGGATTTGTAAGGTAGAGTTGGGATCATGATAGTTGAGAGGAGGAAGTCTTCAGGAATTGTATGTTTCATCACTGCTTCACTGTACCTTGACTGGCCTGTCTCCTCCCCGTGACTCCCCTGTAAGGGGGTGACTAATTACCCACCAGTGGACCTTAGGTCCCCACACTGCTCTTCCCCTCAATGGTGATGTTGTGATTCTTGTTCTTGATGCTTGATACCTACTCCCTTCAGCCCCTCTTGATCACACGGGCTTGTGTGCTTCTTCTATGTGGGCTTTGCTGCTTCTGTGCTGAACGGCCACTCATTTATCTTCAAGACTTTGAGACTCCAGACACTATCATTTGGTAGCTGGGCACCATTCCTTTATTCCACTCTGTTTGCCTTCATATCCATTGGTCTTCAGGGATCACATTGAGAATCAATTGATCCACTGATTTTGATTTTTCTTCTTTAATGCCTGATACCTGATTGTTTTAGCACCTCATGATCACACAGGCAAGTGTGCTTATTTTATGGTTGACCTTTTTGCTCCTGAGCTAGATGACTGCTTGTTTACATTCAAGCCTTTAAGACCCCAGATGCTGTGTCTTTTGATAGCTGAGCACCATCAGCTTTCTTTACCACTCTTGCTCATGCTCCCACATGTCCTCAGTGGGCGCGTTGTGGGGCAGCGGGGTGTGCACACAGTTATATGTTTTTCCCCCTTGTTTGATGCCTGCTACCTAATCCTTTCAACACCTCATGGCCACCCTGACTGATGTGCTTCTTCTGTGTGGGCATGGTCACTTCTCAGGTAGAAGGTCTTTTGTTTATCTTCAGGCTTTTAAGACCCCAGACGATATATCCTTTGTTAGCTGGGCACCATCAGCTTTCTTCACCACATTTTCTTATGCACCCATTTTACTTCAGTGATTGTATTGGGCCAGTGAGTATCATGGAATACCAGATTCATAGAACAAAGTGTCCTTGCATTGAGGGAGCACCTGGGTGAGGGCCAAAGGTCCACTTGCTACCCCGGTACTTAACCTATAAATATGTTCTTAAATTTATTCCCTCCTTATAATATATAATTATATTTATGTATGTACATGCCTATGTTTAGACCCCTGAAAGTGCCCTTTGCCTTCTAGTTCTTTTCTCTATTTCCTTCCATCTCCCTCCTGTCCACCATGCTCTTCCTTCATTGGAGTTTCAGTACTTCTTCTCAGTTACATTGCCCTTGCTTAATCCCTATCAGGCCTCCCACACCCTCCTTTCCACCGATTCTGGACCACTTGTTGTTCCTCCCGTCCATGTTCCCCCTGTCCATGCCCCTCCCCTCCCTTCCCCTGTGTCCCCCAGAACTGTCAGAAGCATCAATCTCTCCTCTTGACTCTCTAACCAGGAGTGCTCCCTTCTTGATTTGGTTTGTTTTGGGGAGGTCAGTCCACAGTGCTTCTCCACCATGTGACCTCCTGTGTCTGCTTCAGTAGGTAGCCAGTCTGACACATTTTGTTTTTGTTTGCCCAGTCCTTTCTGTGACCCATTAGGTTCCCAGAAGGGTGCAGTGCTCTGAGCATCATGTGTCAGCGTGAGGACTGGACCAGCTCTCTTCCTCTTCTTCCCTTCTTGTCTTTCTCCCTGTGCCTGTGGCATGTTGGCCCCATATGCGTACAAAGTACTTCTGGGCCTGGGTCAACTAATTGCCAATGACTTCGACATTGGTGAGTTCATGGTCCCTGGGCGAGGCATGGAGAAGATGAAATAAGCAAATGGAAGCCTCAAATCTATAAACATAAATCTAACTTAAATTCTTTAAATCTCCTTACCATTGAACAGGTATGTCAACTTCTTTGCCCTCAGACATAGTGCTTTAGATAGTGAACTCCCTATCACTTCCCTACACAGTTCAGGGAGAAGTGACAAAGCCCTTGGGACTCTCTTGGTGTCCCCAACATGAACATTGGAGTGCTAAGCTTGCATGGTCACGAGCCACAGTCTGGCTGCCTTGGTTGGAGAACCCTGACAAATCTTGTAGCTCTTCTGTCTAGCACAGGGTACGTGACCCAGTCAACGTCGTGTCATTCCACCTGCTGTGGTGATGGATTGATCTGCTGCCAAGCATGATTTTATGACAGTTTCCTTTGCCTTCTCATGACTTGTTCAAGTCTGTTATTGTCTGCAAACCTTTCTACACCACTACAGCCTTGTTCTAATGAGCTTCCGTGTCCAGATGATATCTCTCTGCCTGTCTTGTCTCGTCCTGTTTGAGACATAATAAGCATGCTCTTTAAGTTATATTTGAGATTGGGGGTCCCTATTGTACCCTAGAATACAGGGCAGGCAAATATAATTGAAGTATTTTTTTTTGCCCTTACAATATTCTCTCATTTGTATTCATTGTACTTTTATTTGCTTCTTTTCTTTTTCTCTTATTGTGATTTATATTGGGCAAATCTCTCTTATTATTGTTGATCTAATGTTGGGCAAGTTTTATTTTTCAGTGTTACCATTAACAACCTGCATTGCTAAGATAACAAAATCTAATCAGTAGCTTTGCCCTCCTCCCAAGTACTTCAGGAGACTAATTTTTCACTTTGATTATTTCTCTCATCTTACACATCATCATTACTAGCAATTTAGATCTATCCAGCTTTATCGTCCTTGTTACTGCTGTTGTTTTTATATAAGCTTTTCTTGTTTGGGTTTCACCTATCTTTGTCTCTCTCTCTCCCCCTAGTTCACTCACTCTCATGATTGGCTTTTGGCACATCATTCAGTTAGTTTCTTTCAACCTAAACTGCATTCTTCAGAAGATTTCTTAGAGCCTGCCGATGGTGAACTCTGGCTAGAATAATGATTTGCCTTTCTTCTTGAATGATCATTTAGCTAGTAGGATGGCTGTTTTGCCTCACTGTCTTGAAAAAGGCAGTGCTTCTAGTTTGTTTCTTGTTTGTTTGTTGCTTTTGCCTTTAAGAAGTCTGTTTTTGATCTAGAATTGACCAGTTCGTTCTCCTTTCTGGTTGCTTTCAAGTTTATGAAGACTTTGTTAACTCTGACAGTGCCCTTGACTCTTGACTCCTCTTTCTCAAACTGTTTCTAGTGTTTAGATTCAGGTCTTAATCAAGTCTGCCATCTCTGCTCAAATAATGTCCCTACCCTCGTTTTATCATTGTTGTCTTCCCATTCTCCTTATCCTCCTTCGCCTCCTCTTATTCCAGCCATTCATATGCTGACGTCCTTTTTCCCTTCTCATCTATTACCCACTCAACCCCCAAAGGAAAAGAGACTCAGGTGCCTTGAGATCACAGAGCAGGTTAAGAAGCAATCTTAAAGACATCGTTTTATTTTCATTGGGGCACTTAGAGACGGGGGCACTACGATGACAGTACTGCTTTCAGTAGCAGTTAGCTGGACAGGAAAACTGTCCCTGAAGCCTTTTTTTTACATAGTTTGAATGAATATATAGATAGATAAGATAGATAGATATATGTTAGATATATAAGTTTATGGATTTGGGGCTCCCACTACCAAAAATCATTCCTCTCATGATGCTAACCTACCCCCAAGCTCAACCCCATTGTCAATGCCATGCTACTCTGCTAAGAGGAGGGAACAGGGAGCCTTCACTAGCCATTTCTCTGGTGGCATAGTGGCTATGTGCTGGGTTGTTAGCCATAGGTCACTAGTTTGAAACCACGAGCTGTTCCATGGGAGACAGGGGGGTTGTTTCTAGTCCTGTAAAGAGTTACAGTCTTGGAAAAGCACATAGGCATTTAAAGTCTGACCTATCAGTTCACTGTGTGTGCACATCCATGACAGAGAGAGTTTGATTTTTTGAATTTTACCTCTCTAGGATCTAATATTCAACACAAGGGCTACAAAGAGCTCCCAGGCAAAATTCATGACTAGAGAGCGCACTAAGGAAGTCAACACATTAGTAATGCCGTAAGGAATGCTCAGGGTTAAGCTGTTCATCAGAGCATGTTAAAACAATGCATTGGGGTCTGCTATTAGATACCCAGAGGGTCAGAAAACCCCCAGCGGTATCCCATTCAAGTGAGCCCCATCCTGAAGGCATCCAGCCCCACTTTTATGGACCAGTGACCTCAATTTTGTGAATTAAGTTCCCAGAAGCACCCACTCGGCAAGTCAGCCTCCTGCATCAAACACTGTGATTTCCTGTGAGTCGGGAAATCCACTGCTCTCTTCCATGGCCTGGCTCCTGAGTCTGCTACTGCTTCTTGGGTGGCATGGTAGTAGTCAATTGGGTCTAGGAGACTCTCTGCCCAGGGAACGTTGGTGCAGCTGATGTGCTCTCTTCTGGCTCTTGCTTCTCAGAGGCTTATTGCATACACAGCAGGATAGCAATCCAATGAATACTGTCAACTGCTAAGCGCAGAAGAATTCTATCAAAATCCTCTCCATCTTTTTCCTCAACCTATGCTAAGAATGGCTTCTTGGTTTTTGCGTGAGAGAGTTCAAGGCAATGGCTCAAAGAGGCACGTTAAATAATGCACTGCCTTTACCAGTCTCATCAAGCAGGTGTGGTCCAAGGACACAAGGGGAGAGTGTCTGCTTAGCTGGAGTGTGGCCATTTTTGAAATGTTAACTCATATCCCTACACCATCATTTTATCATTTTACTACTCTCTCACTTTCTACTGCATTGTAAGTGCGGGTGTTAGTCCGGGTAGACTAGAGGAACAAATTCAAGGACAGGCATATCGATATAAGGAAAGGGTTTTTACACAAAAGGAATGCGAAGGCATTGAAGAAGGAATTGAGAAGGCATCCCAGCCCAATCCAGTTCAAAGTCATAAGTCCAATATTAGCATGTATGCCCAAAATCAGTCTATAAAGTCTCCTTCTGACTCACGATGTCACAGATCAGTGGGTATAGAATCCCAGTGCTAGCAGGGGTCTCCTCATGGCTCCTCACTTCCAGAACTCAGGGTCCATCAATAGCATGCGACTCCAGCTTCAGAGGTCTGCCTCCATCAGGTCAAAGCCGTGTAGTCTCTCCTCTGGCTCCTCCAACTTCTCGGAGGCTGCCATCTTGACCGTGATTCATCGTCTCTGAGACTAACTCCCAACAACAGGGGAAGATAGCTTCTCATCTTCACGAGGGAAATATTGCAAGATTTCCCAGGAGTCTCAGGAGAAGGTCATGCTCACATAGCGGCCTTATTGGCTACTCAATGGCTATCTCCAGATTAACAGGCTAGGCTCCACCCCTACATTTCAATCATAAAATTAACATAAGCACATGACTGCCATACTCCGTAAGGCTTTTATTCCAGTTTACTAATTAGCTCCTTAACTACTCTGGTATTTTTACTGAAATTGCATGTGTAACTCAGATTGTTTCTCCAAACCAACTTGACAGCTTTTAGACATCACATTGGCTTATCAAGCTATGGATCCATAAATGAACTCCTGATCTCTCCTATCCCACAAGAACCTCCCACATTCTTCCCTCTCTCAACAACTTCTCCCATAACTCAGCCCCAATCACTTGTGAGTCTTTCCTTCATCCCTCTTTCCTTTCTTCCGTCCCTCCCACTTTCTTTCTTTTTTTCTCTCCCTCAGGATTCATCAGCAATTCCCCAGATAAATTATTTCCAACTCATTCATCAGCTTAATTTACTGTGGGATTATAAAGAGACTTCCCCAGCTTTTCTCCCCCAAAGGTGTGCCAAACTTTGGAGGCTGTTTGCCAACACATGGTGGGAGGTCAGATGACTACAGATATTCTCCCTGAAGACAACTGGTCCACTGTGTCTTTCATTACTGAAAGACCTGTAGTGCAACCCCTTCCTGTGACATCCATGGCAGACAGGTTTTGGGAAAGCATCCAGATAAAGAGAGAGGAAAAAGGAAGGCATAGTCATCTACTTCCAAAACTTGGCCAGTGGAAATTTTAGGAATAGTTGTGGAATATTGATTGTTTTAGTGCTGGAAGATGAACCTTTTGGGTTGGAAGCCACTGAAAATATAGAAAACGAAAATTTTCACAACTGAACCAATTAATTACATCATGACAAAAGACCATTGTTGTCAGGGCTTTCAAATGACTTACAACAATAATTAAACTTTAGAAAGCAGCTGGTGAGCAAGTAAATGATACTGCATTGGGAAAATCTGCTGTAAAATACTGCATTGGGAAAATCTGCTTCTTTAACACATCTAAAAGCAAAACTGTTCCCTTGAGGACTTAGGTGTACCTGACCCAAACCATAATATTTTCGATCTTCTTCTTTGCACATGAAATATGCACAATGAGTGTGTGATAGTGGAGAAGAATGGATTGAACTATAGTGTGGGCAACAATGATTGGATATACCATGAACTGCCAGAAGAAAGAATAAATCTTTCTTGGAAGAAGTATATCTGGAATGCTCCTTATGGGTGACACTGGTGCGATTTTATCCCATCTAGTTTCAGTATGTCATCAGGAGGGACCAGTCCCTGGAGAAGGACTTCCTAATTGGAAAAACGGAGTGTCGGCAGAAAAGAAGAAGACCTTCAGTGAGCTGGAGTCGCCCAGTGGTTGCAGCAATTGCCTTAAGCATAGCAATGTTTATAAGATGGTACAGAACTGAGTGGTATTACATTTTATTGTATCTTAGCCTGTCATTCTGACTCCATAGTCCCTAGAACAACAGTAGTAATGTTTGGGGTAGAGAGGCACTCTCTGTGGAGTCCCGCCATCAGGGGCATCTGCATCAAATTCCTCTGCCACAGTGTGTCGATTGGGTTTCTTGCTGCCTTGCCTTATTCCCTAAGATTCTTTCCCGTACACTTGGAAATGTCATTCCAATACACTTCTTTGCAGGTTAAGAGAGTCAAGCAAGAACACTAATTGATACGGATTTCATGAGAATTTTATAATATAAATAAATAAGCCATGTCTTGTCAAGCTTGTGAGAGACCTGAACTTGGACAACCATTCATACTGTAGAATCTAATTGAATTAATTTATCAAGATTTGGACTCAATAGTTGTTCGTTCATGGCAGGAAGTGTGAAGCACTCCAATGTCACCCACCTCAAGATCCCTGAAAGATGGCAACAAGTTTTCAAGTAGGTGCAGAAGAAAATATCTTAGCACTTCATACATGGAAAGTATGCATGCTAACCAAGTAAACTGGTTATTTCATTCCTTGTGCACTTTTTTAGTAATTGTTAGGCTTGGTTCTTTAGAGGAGCAAAACCAGAGATGTTTATATGAATGTATATAGAAAGAGCTTTCTATCAAGAAGTGACTCACATAGTTATAGAAGTGAATAAGCCCAGTCTGACTCAAGTCTAAGGGTCATATGTTAGCTGAAGTTCTCCCCCAACTCCCGTGCCTGCACGGGCAGATGCAAATGATGCAGGAAGACCATGGACTGAGCTGAAAGAATCCAAGGTCGGCAATCAACTGATGGCTCCTGAGATTGATGGGCACATAAAAAGAGGCTAATTCGGCCAGAGACAGGAATCAGATTCAGTGGGAATGAGTTAGCTTCTGTTCCCTTTCAGTCTATACAAAGTATAGACCATCCCTGGAATAAAGCATCCCTTCATTCTAGCAAAACTAAGACCAGATTAACTGCATGACTGCTTCACGGAAGATCCCACCAGGGAGTGGATGATCCGATGTCAGATCATATCATGGGAGAATCCTGATTCCCGAGAGTTGGCATAAACACTATCACACAGTGGGAAAGGGATCAGAGCAGCATCAACACCTCATTCTTCTAATTAACTGTACTTTTCATTATAAATTAGAACATTGGCATCCTGCTACATTTACTCTGGTCGTCTGTGATTTTAATAGGCAAGAGGCACTCTCCTTGAGTCTGATAACTACATTTCACTGAAAATGTTTTCTAGATGGTTAAAGAGGAAGATGGTTAAAGAGAAAGGTAAAGACATAAAAAAATTATTCCACGTTGTGGGACCCAAAGGCAATTCCCAAATCTCTCCAAAACTTTTACATAATGAGGACCTTGAGGGGGATGTTCTGAAGTTCTCTGTAGATGAATGTTGATTTCCCTGTGGCATAAAGATTAACTAGGCATTAACTTTATTAAAATGAAATGTTTCATACATATTGAATAGATTTCCATAATAGCAATAATCTCTATGTTTTATCTAGTAAAACAAGATTGTCAAAACTTTCCTTCATATTTGAAAACAAAGAGGTTAGGAGTTATCACACTTTATGCCTGCAGATGTGGGGAAATGGAGGGACAGATTCTGACATCCAAGGATTAGATCTCAGGACACTGAAGGACCATTTGATGGACAAGGCTATGCCCTCAAAATAAGGGGGAAAAATTCGCTCCTCACCAACTCAAATCAGCTGTATATTTGAGCAAAAATGAATGGACATGGTTTCATTGGTTCTACTGCTAACAACTTGTATTTATTTCCCCCATTCTGGGAGAATGGAAGTGACATCTATTAAAGACCTGTGACATTTAATGCCAGCAACTGACATGGGTGTGCTATAAACTTTTCTCCATAGTCCTGGATGAGGATGATTTGCTCTCTCATTTTAGAAGAGAAGTGTGCCTCAGAGCTAATAGGCTACTTGAAGATTCCACAGCACAGAAATGGCAGAGCCGAGATGTAGCCTCCAAAACCCATCTTTCTCATTCTTTCTCCCCCTGAAGACAAAGAAATAGGAAGAATGAATCCACTCTAATAGTGGTCAGTCATTAAAGAACTTCCCTTTTTCATCTTTGGCCTTCCAATGTTGCCCCTTCCCCTCACAACTGGTTCTCCCGGAGGTGCCCATGTGGTCTTTGGAAAACAAGAATGAACCCATATCCCCTTCGACGTGCCACCCTCCAGCGCCTCTCTAGCTCTCCTAGAATGGAGTCTCCGCTGTTCCCCAGAACTCCAAAATAACACGTTCCCTACCACCGAGTCAAGTCTGATTCAGAGTGACTTCATGTCCGGTTTGTGAGGATGAACGTAAAGCCCCATGGGCGCAGGGAGCCCCATCTTGGTCCCGGTTGCAGCTGCAGCTGGTGGGGTTCAGTTGTAGGCCTTGCCAGGATCAGGACAAGCTTCATCTGCAGGGCAGGCCAGTAAGACCCCTGACTCTGAGGAGACCCCTACCCAGCTTCCCCCCTGGTCTGCCAGCTCTGGCTCACTTCATACAGGTCTTTTTTATCTTGTGGTTTGAAAAAGAGTATCCTGTCCTGTCTCCTGACCTTCATGTTCTAGAATGCCCACAGCTGCAGTGTATGTGGCTTATCCCTACTCCCTTGTCCCAAATGGACCCAGCCCCTCCATTTCTGTGGTACCTTCCTCTGCTTTCGAAATCTCTGCACCACACTTGTCACCACCTGATGTCAAATTACCTGCTAACTTGTTATTTGTCTATTTTCTATCTCACCCCAAGGTACAAGTTCCACTCGAGTAGAACCCCATTTCTTGCATTCCTGGGTGTAATCCAGCATGTCTCTTATTTGTGACTGTCAGAGTGGACCCAAATTGATGAACAAATGAGTGCTGAGCAGATGAATAAATACACTCTCTAGCAAAAGAAAGCTTAGCTTTGGCCTTTAGCCTTAGCCCATTCAGTCACTTACAAGGTGGTGTTTTTGGTTGTTGGTGGTTTTAGGTTTTAGTTTTTAGGGTTTTCAAGATTATTTTAAATGCTTCCCAGTTCTGATTTTCGGGAAAACTGGCAAGTTACTGTTCCAGTTATTCTCTCTTGCTCTTGACAATGCTACGATCCACATAGGACCCCCTCTGTGAGTATTGTGCACTTTCACTGAAACATGAATGTAGGCATTTCTTCCCAAGTTTATCAAGCACCAAAAAAGAAACCAAATTCACTGCCATCCAAGCTGTGCAGACTTACGGTGAGCCAATAGGACAGAGTAGAACTACTCTTTGGGAGTTTCTGAGGTTGTAAGTCTTCACGGGAGCGGGACTAGAAAACACTATCTTTCTCTAGTCGTCAAGCCACAGATATTCAAATCAAGAGAAGAGACCTTTTTAGCAAGCCTAGTATTATGCTACATTTGAACTCTAAACAGTATTCATTCCACTATCAATATTTTTGAGAATCTAAATGATGATCATTCTTAATCATTTCTCCTGTGCTTACAGAATGCCTCAGAAGAAACCCAGAGTTACCAGCTTAAAGTATCTCTCTAGAGCCTGCATATGTAACTCCCTGCCATCGAGTCAATTCCAACCATAGCAACTTGATAGGACAGAACAGTACAGTGCCCATAGCTCTCTAAGACTTTAAATTCTTTTTTTTCTGCTAGAAGTGGGAGGCCCAGCCTTGCTCCTGGAGAGTGGCTGCTGGATTTGAACCACCAGCCCTGTGGGCCGCAGTCCCACACACAACCACTACGCCACCAGCGCGCAGTCCAAGACTTCAAATTTTTATGAAAGTAGAAAGGTGATCTCTCCCTTGCAGAGTGATTCCTAGTTTCAAACTGTTGATCTTGTGGCTCTCAGCCCCAACACTTAGTCTATAATGCCGGTAGTGCTCCAGAATACAAATGGATATCATTTAGAGAAATAGTTCAGAGTATAGGAGTATGCTCAGGATCCCGACCACCTAGGAAGGACTTCTCAACCTCACCAGAGTGAGGCTGGTTGTCCATCATCCTGGGGCCCGCTCTGTGTGTGCAGGATGTTGAGCCATGGCCCAGGCTTCTCCCCACTGATATCGGCAGCATTTCCCCACCTCAAGTTGTGAAACTACCAATGTCGCCAGACACTGACAAACCTTCTCCTAGGAAGGAATGCTTTCATTCTTCACTGAGAATGACTGACTTAAGAAATTAAATTCTGGTCCTAGCACATCAAGTGGTTTCAGACAAGATGATCCTCTTGTCCTCATCTGTAGCCCTGGAATTAAGTTTCCTTTTTTCTCTCTGTGGTTTTTGTCAGGGTGCCATGAATTAGTCCATGGCAAGTGTTTAGAACAGTGCATGGCTCCTCTTGCACTGTTAGTGTGGCAGTCATGTACTCTTGTCAGTTCCATGATTGGGAGTGAGTCTAACTTGTCAATCTAGAGATGGTCAATGAGTAACCAATGAGGCCTCTGTGTGAGTATGGCTTTCGCTTGAGGTTTCTGGGAAATCTTACAGTGATTCCCAATTGGAGAAGAGAAACTTGACTCTCTGTCTCTTGGAATCTGTCTACTAACAAGATGAGATAGTAGCATGCTGATCGATCCTGATTCCTGGAGAATGGAGGAGCCAGAGAGGAGGCCACATGGGCTTGCCCTGATGGAGCCAGACCTCTGGGGCCAGAGAAGTCACACAGAGACCCCTGCCAGTGCTGAGATGTTCCCACCACCAATGGATACTGCTGATGGACACTGAACCCTGGAAACGCAGAGTCATGGGGAGACCCTGCCAGTGCCGGGACACCTCTGCTTTGTGAGTTGGAAGGAGACTTTATAGACTGGTATCAAACACATGGGCTAATATCAGATCTTGGCTGGACTGGGTTGGGATGCTTTCTCAATGTTCCATTCCTCTTGTATATAAACCTTTCCCTTATAGCCATATATGTGTTTATGAATTTGCTTCTCTAGTCTACCCAACTTATACAATTAGCTATTTTTACTTGGCAAGAACTCACTCAAATACTCATATGAGAAAGGTTGGCTGGGCTTGACTAATGAAGGATTTAATTCTTGAATAGAGCTGAGACTTAAATGCAGAGGCTATGTACAAACTTTATTCTCAGAAGGAACTAGCAAATTTTAAGCAAAAGAATCATTAGATGCTCAGAATCAAGATGGTGCTGCAGGGGCAGTGAAGTATTTAATGTGGCACTTGTGGCCAAAGTCTCTGACTCCAACCAAATGACCTTTCCCTGCATGTGTCTGGTAAGAAAGTGGGGGAAATACTGATGGGATACATCTGTGAACAACTGTGCACAAGATTCGCAGGAATAGCATCTGGCTGTATGTAAAATGAGCCCTCTGAGAAGCAGGAGGAGAGAGTTCAGCACCACCAAAATCCAGGAGTAGACTGCGTCCTCTGGACCTGCTCAGTGGACCTCCTGGGTCCAGATGACAGCAGTAACATCTGAGAAGCAGCAGCAGAACCAGGAACCAAAGCACAGAACAGAGTGACGGACTTTTCAAATCACAGGGCAAGTTAAGCTAAGTGCTTCAGGGCAGGGGACTAGCTTTCAGAGAAGGGTGCCTTTGGGCACTTCCTGGGTAAACTGAGCCCACTGATGCAAGTCAATGGAGCTGAAGGAACCTCAAGTGGCAGCTTTCTGGAATGGGGTACCTCAGGGAACTCAGTCCTGGGAGCCAGGTTTGGTGACCATAGAATAAGAGCTGAGGCTTCCAGTGGAGTGGTATTTGGAGCGTTTTTGAGCAGACCTTAAAGAAATTTGTAATATGTCCTGATTAACAACCCTCCTGTCCATTTCTCACTGGCACTCTAACCTGTTAGCTTCCTTAATAAATCCTTTAATCATCATATTTTCCCCAGTGGGTTCTCTGTAGTTATTACAAAGGTTATTAGGTATTAGAGAGGTAAAATAGAGAATACTGGTGGGAAAAAATCATAGAAACTTCAATAATTATTAGCAACATATTTATTACTTCATAATGATAGCCAACCATTTTAAAAATCATTTTATTGGGGGATCTTGCAGCCCTTTATCAGAATCCATTTTTTTATATTACTATATAATACCTTTTAAGCCAAAGAAGTTCTACATTGACCCATTGTATCCTGACAATGATTACTGTTGTTTGGTTCTGTAAGTTCTGACTCCTGATGACCCTATGTACAAGAGAATGCTGTATGGCCTGGGCCCAAACAAACTCACAAACATCACCATGTTTGAGCACATTATTGTCAGCACTTTGCCAAACCATCTCCTTGAAGGTATTCTTGCTTTTGCCAACCTTCAACTTACCAAGCACAAACCCTCCTCTAGGGACTAGTCCCTCCTTATAACATGTAAATCAGAAAAATTCTCACCACCCTCACTTCTAAGGAACAACTGGTTGTTTTTCTCCCAAGACAGACTTGTTCAGTCTTATAGAGCATATACCATTATTTAACATTCTTTGCCTGGAGCATCATAAAGCTTGGTTTTGCACAGTATGAACAAACCACAAACTAAGGATCAGAGTGTAGGGAGACAACAGAGAAAACAACAGCAACAAACCCTGCTGTCGAGTTCTCTCTATAACAAAAATAATTTCCCAGTGTGGTTTCCAAGTTTATAAGTCTTTGATGAAACATCTTTCTCCTGCAGAGTGGCTGTTGGGTTTGAACTGCCAACCTTTGGTTACAGCTGAGCACAAAAACCACTGCATCGGGCTGAGCCCTGGTGGCGTAGTGATTGTGCGCGGGACTGCGGCCCACTGGGTTGGAGGTTCAAATCCAGCAGCAAGGCTGGGCCTCCTACTCCCACCACCAAAGGGCAGTGAGGCTCAAAAAACAAAACCAAAAAAAAAGAAAAGCCACTGCATCACCAGAGTCCCTTTGTAGACAGACAGAGGAGACAAATAGGAACGTTAGCAAATCCAGTATGCGCTCTCTGTTTTTAGACAACCGGGGGAAAGGGCGGTTTTCACATTTTCAAATGGTTGGGGGAGAGGCCAAAGGTGGGTTTTTTTTTTCATGACATGCAAAAAATTATGAAGTTTAAATTCCAGGGCCCCTAAATAGGGGTTGGGAACATGAGACGGCTCAAGATGATACAGCCACATTTATTCTTCTGTGTATTGCCTATGGCTACTGGTGTCTTACAGAGGCCTAACATTAAGAGAGTCCATAGAATCCACGAAGATGAAAATAGTTACTCTCTTGTCCTTGACAAAGTTTGGCAACCTCACTTTAATGACATCCTGGCTACCTAGTTGTACACTTCCTAATATGTGAGCAGACTAATTCGTTGCTTATATGGTCCCCTATTTAAAAAAAATTTTTTTTTAGATTTTATGCCACTTATTGCCCAAAGCATCTTAATTGCTGCAAAGGTAAATGAGGCCTGGTGGGCTGGGAGAACCAAGGGTGAGTAATGTGAAAGAGTATCTAGAGAACTTTCCCCAAACCTCAGGGCTGCTAATCCATTTTCCCATCATTTAACAAAAAGAGGACTAAGTCCACATCATGGATATGGAAAAATAGAGGGAAAAAAAGACAAGACTTTAAAGAAAAGATCAATCCCTACAGATCTTGGTAGTCAAGGAGACAGGTGCAAGAAATAACAATTCTTCAGTGCAGTCGTGATCTATTACTACATAATACAGGAGTCAAAATAGCAGGCTGTCTGAATTAGCTCACATTTTCTGGAGTTGGAACCTGGGTGTGGATTAACTGGCTTCCCTGAGTCTGACAGGCTGGAATCCAAGTACCAGCCCATTTGTGGTGCGGCGGCTAAGTGCTGGGCCACTCACCAGAAGATCAGTTGGCGGTTTGAAGCTGTCCAGGAGCTCATTCCCTTACAGCAGCAGTTCTCAACCTGTGGGTCGTGACCCCTTGGAGGTTAGAGCGACCTTTTCACAGGGGCTGCCCAGTTCATAACAGTAGCAAAATTGCAGTTGTGAAGTAGCAACCAAAAAAATGCTATTTCGTCACCACCACACGAGGAATTGCGTGAAAGGGTCTCATCATTAGGAAAGTTGAGAACCCCTGCTTTAAAGATTCAGGCTAGGATCCCCGGGGACAGTTCTCCTCTAGACTGCGGGCTCCCCATGAGTCAGGCACCCACAGCATGCTCAAAGCTCCAAGGGGAGAATCAACATCCAGAAAATCCCCTCATTTCCAAGAATCCAATCCTCAAGGCCTGCTGACTGGAGAGTCCCGTTCCTCTCAAGCTGTTGGCTTGACATTGCCCCCTATCTGCTCACGATGAGACCCCTTCTTCCATCAGCCCCCAGCCCCCAGCTGGATCTTTCAGCACACGTAGGAAGTAAGGGGCGGAGTGTGAGCCAGATGGTAATCTCAGTGAAGGGTCAGCTTAGCTGACAGGGACATCCATCCCTCAGACCTTATTATATGCATTGGCATCAAGACAGTGGAGTCATCCCACACTCCAAGGAAGGGGACAAAACAAAAGCGTGAATACTGGGAGGTGAGATCAGTGGCAGCCATGCCAGAAGCTTCCCACCTCGCTTAATAAAGATAATTTTTAAAACATACGTGGGCTATTTTCACTTGAAACACTGTTACTGTCAGGCAGACCTGCTCTGGAAAGCAAATCAAGGAGCCCTTCCTGCAGCAATGTACTGGTGCACAGCATAACCAAAGAACCCATCATTTGCCCAGAAGATCCTGAGAGCTGCACTCCCTGAGTGTGCTCCTGACTCCCGCCAACATGTACACAACCCGAGTCCATGCACGCCATTCCCACTGTTAGATACAGTGAGGAACAGGCGGGGCTAGAAACAGTTACTGCAATGGCTTGGTCTTAGCCAGACAACAGAAAAACCAGCCATGGAAAACCTCATGGAACCCAGCTCTACTTGGACACACACGAGATTCTCTCAGGGCAGCATTGACTTGATGGCACTGCTTGCTCTTAGCCAAACAAGCAGGCAAATTTTAACCCAGTGACCTACAATCTGAAAAAATAGGGGAAAGTTAAAGCTTTTCTTCCTTTCCTTCTTTCGTTCTTATTGCCAATGTGTCTTTTATATTCTATCTTTAAAAAATGCCTTGATATTTCCACCAGGTAAAAAATATTGACCGACTTTCTACTGAGTACCTATCACGTGCCTCCAGGGAAGGCAAGCCAAGAGCATTTTAGCTACTATAAATCTTCCTCTCAATCCACGGCTTCCTTTTCTCACTCATTTCTTTCCCATCCTTTTTCTCCTTAGCTTTGCTCTCCAAAAGAGGGCTCCCTCACTTCATATTCCCTTTCCGTGCTGGGAAACACTGTAGGAAAACAAAGAAGAAACCCTTGCCCAAGCCCTAAGGCTGCTCAAGTGGCCCCATTTGAGCCAAATAGGCTTCAAGTTGGTGCTACAACTCTCTGAGGGTCTGCAAATGAGGCTCTTCACAATGTGTTGTATTGCTTTGATCATGTCAGACAACAGTCCTCATTTAAATGCTCCCCCACCTCGTCTTCTAAGCGGACACTTGAGTTTCTTTTTGCTACGATGAACCAAAGAGTCAATCAAACGCCTGAAATGAATCCCAGGGAGATGGAAACATGGCACTGTGCCCTGCCTGCCTATTTTATAAATTTAAAACACTAGACTACCAACTAGCTGATACAGGAGGGTCATTGAAATGCCTAGACTACTAAACAGACTCTGTTTTTTCCCTGTTCTTAGCTTAGAGCAACTGATAAGAGTAGCTGAAGAGAAAAATATAATTTGACCAGATCCATTTCTGACTTAAAGCAATACACATCAACAAGTTCCATTATAAAAATATGAACAAATGGCACGTATGTACACAAGCAGAATAATTTCACCCAATTGTTTACAAAGGTTGTCTCCCATCCCCCTCTCTCTCCTCCCTTCTATTTTTCATCCACCACAAAAGAAGACCTAATTTGCATGGCCACCCAGTAATGGGTCACATCAGGGTAGCCACCAATAAATTAATTGCATAAGGATATCATGGATCCTCTAGAAATAATTAAAATTTAAAAATGAGACTTGGGGCTAAGCCCCGGTGGTGTAGTGGTTGAGTGCGGGATTGCGACCCACAGGCTTAGATGTTCAAATCCAGCAGCAGCTGTCTAGGAGCAAGATTGGGCCTCCCACTCCCACCAGAGGGCACTCACCCACCCCCCCTAAAAAAAGAAAAAATGAGGTTTTGATGTGATTATGATTTTCAGAAGGAGACAAAAAGACTGAGACCACATGTACCCACAAATCTGAGGGAGTGGCACCACAGGAGGGTCAGGACAGTATTGAATCTCCCAGGGTTCATCTGTAAGCATTCGAGAGCCGTGGTGCTGCTGTGGTTAGACATCAGACATCAGGCTGCTAACCACGAGATCACATGTTCAAACCCTCCCGCCACAGAGAAAAACATGAGATTGTCTCAGATTCAGTCTCAGAAATCCTAAATAGGATCACTATCACTTCGAATCAACTTGTGATAACAGGTTTGGCTTTGGGGGATTTATCCTTAGACATAAAATTATGATCAGCAGCAAGAGGGGTGTTTAAAAATGACAATGAGCCCTCTCATTGCCCAGTCAATTATCTTCTGACTCGTTCCCAGTTCCTCAAGGAAGAAAACACATCGGAACCCCTTGTGGTTGTGTCGATTTCAGCTCTTGGCAATCCCATGGGTTACAGAGAAGAATGGGGTTTCTTGGCTGAAAACTTTTTAGCATCAGATTGCCAGGCCTTTGAGCTTGGTGAGATTGAATAATCAATCTTTCCATTAGTAGCTAAGCACAAACTGTTCTTGCCACCCAGGGACGTCATCAAGAAGACTTTTAAAAACTATAAACATAAGCAAACCTACAAGGAAGTTTAATAAAACATCTCAAGCATCAATACAAGAGAAACTCCTAGGTGAGACTTTGCATGACAAGCTCTGTCCTTTCCCCCATAATTGTAATTCAAGGTCATTGTTGGTGTGGCAGTCATGTGCTTATGTTAATTTTATGAATGAAATGTAGGGATGGAGTCTAGCCTGTTAATCTGGAGATAGCCATTGAGTAGCTAATGAGGCTTCTTTGTGGGCATGGCTTTCTCCTGAGACTTCTGGGAAATCTCGCAATATTTCCCTCATGAAGATGAGAAGCTATCTCCCAGGTTGTTGTGAGTTTGTCTCAGAGACAATGAATCAGGGAAAGATAAGATAGCAGCGTCCGAGAAGCTGGAGGTGCCAGCGGAGAGACCCCATGGCTTTGCCCTGATGGAGGCAGACCTCTGAAGCTGGGGCGGCCACATGGAGACCTCTGCCAGCAATGAGTTGCTTCTGCTGTTGATGGACCCTGAGCCCTGGAAGTGAGGAGCCATGGGGAGACCCCTGCCAGCACTGGAATTCTGCACCCACTTACCTGTGACTTCCTGAGTCGGAAGGGGACTTCATAGACTGATTTCGGGCATATGGGTTAATATCGGACTTATGACTTTGAACTGGACTGGGCTGGGACACCTTCTCAGTGTCACATTCCTTTTGTATATAAACCCTTTCCTTATATCCATATGCGTGTCTATGAAATTTGTTCCCTAGTCTACCCGGACTAACACAGTTGGTGTCCCCCAAGTCTGCAGAAGCCTCAAAAGGAAACCAGAATCATCTCCATGAGTTCAAGCACCACTTTCTCAACCAAATTTAGCTCCGGCCTCTAAGTGTGTCTCTGACATGCTTGATAACCCATTAGCCCCTCTTGTAAACATCTTCCCGAGCTCTGATGGCTAACTTACATAGTACATAAACCTGATTTGTTTACTGTTGTTCTCATGTGTCCCTTTTTTATTATATTCTTGTAGGTTTCTTATCAGGCACCCTGGTGATTCAGTGGTTAATGGAGCACCCTTTCCCATTAGCTGATAGGCCAGCATCTCACACCCACTGGTTGTTTCAGAAGAAAAATGCTAGTCTGCTTCTGTAAAGATTCACTGCGTTGGAAAACCAATAAGGTAGTTCTACTCTGCCTTAGAGGGTCAGTATGAATCAGAATAGACTCCCGAGGGCACAGCAGCAGCAGCAGGAATAAACAATATGTGCCTCAATCTCCTTAATTAGAGACCATATCCATCTTAGTCCACAGCTATCATCTCTACCCAAGACCTTGAAGGACGCTCCACACAAGGAGACCTTCTGAGAGCTAATGCTAACTGACTTTTACAAGCGGCTTCTCTTACTAGGACTGAAGGAGAAGTCTTGCAAATGCAAGAGGTGTTATTTGTTTTAACAATCATGAGTTACTTGTTGCTTGTCATGGAGAATCAAAACAAAATCAATACATTAAATTTAGAGCATGTTGGGTGAAGTGTTTAGATAAGGAATAACTGATAAATTTGAAACCACAGTGGCCTAACAGAAGAATATAATTTCATCTAGCTCACATAAACATTGCTTTTACTCGTTGGGCCCACCTTCTCCCCCAAAATGATTCAGGGACACAAGCTCCTGAGATTTCCATGCTACAGCATCGTCAATAGCAGTTTCGGCTGGCTGCCACACTGTGTGGCTGGACGTGAGAGGGGAAGCGTGTTGGGGGGTGGCGATCATGGCTAGACCTGGAGGTGCACTTTTACATCCCGTTCTGTTAGCCATTCTGTCAGGTGCCCACACCTCAATGAAAGTGATGTGGGAAATCTGCTTTAACTTTAGGCTCAGAGAGAAGGAAAGTGAACTTTGATTCAGCACTAACCAGTTTCTGCCACACTTACCAAGGCAAAGGATACCTGCTGCATCAACCTCCTTGCAAAATGCCACTCCTTTACCACACCTGGCTCTGACTCAAGCACACATGCGCAGAGCAAGCTCTAAATTGGATTCTTTGGTACATCAAAAGATAGAGGGAAGCTCTTGATAACTTGGGCTTCCCAAGCATGAAATACAGCTAACAAAGATGACAAGAACAACCCTAACAACACAAATCCCTACCAATCCCTGCTCCCTTTCGAAAAGAGGCCTCTGCTTTCTTTTTATTGCTTCCAGAAGCATTACAGTTTTCACGAATCAGTGAACTAGCTAATTGGCTACAGTCATAACTGGGTCCTGGAAGGTAGCACTTAACCAAACAAAATATTAAGAAACTGTGGCTCTCTGGAGTTTGTACTGGCACAGGCATGAGAAGTGCCATGGGCTAACTGGATAGTTGTGCACATGACCCATAAGGACAAGGGGGTATATGGCATTTTAGAAATAAGGAAGCCTTCTGGGGATGCTCACATTCTCAGTCATTAAAACAGAAAGTTCCTCTGTAGTGATTTTCATTTTGGCTATGATTGAAATATTAAAGAGATGTTTTCATGCTTGCCATTCTCTGTGTGTGTGTGTGTCTGTCTGTCTGTCTCTCTTGCTCTTATTTACATATGTTCATCCCAAGCAACTCTGGTCCTGAAAATTTCAGTTCTTGTGTAGAGCCTGGTAGACCTCACAGGGTCTACCAGCAAAAATGCAAGGTTTCCTCTGGAATCGAGGTGTCGAGGTGCCAAGGAAGTGTCATTCCCTGGACAGACCATCTCTTGGCCCCTTCATAGATCCCAACTGGAGCATTCATTTCTATAGGGATGAAAGCCAAGTTTGAATTTTCCCTTGAGTACCACAAAAAGGAGGCTCCCCTTTCAGGTGATTGAGAGAAGGGGGAAAAAATTGTTGAAGGAAACAATGGAGCCATGTTTTTTAAGCGAGAAAATGAGTAAGCTAGGTGAACGTGGTTCAGGTACACTCTTGACTGCTTTAAATTGTAGTTGGCCACAGATCAGCTCTCAATTTCCTGCTCGGTGTGGAATGTAACAGTTTCCCCTGCCTCTGCAAATGACCCAAATGCATGCTCTCCTAGGTCATCGTGCCTTGTCAGTCCCAGACACTGGGACAGTGCAAGTGAATTGCAGGTACCAGGGCAGGTACAGATAGTCTTTTTAAAGACTTGTATGCATATGCTATCTCTTCTGTGACATTATCTCCCATCATTCACTGTGACCAGCACCTCCTCTCCCCTCCATTAGAGCTGATAAATTGCCCCTGATTATAGTTCAGTTCCCTTTCTAGTGGGTTAAGTGTGGCAAAATGAGCAGAAAAGTAGAAAACAAGGCCTCTGGGTGATAACAGCAGCCAATAATGGCTTATGTTCACCTCCGATATTTTCACAGATGATTCTGCCCAGAACTCTCCAATTTGAGGTAATGATGCTGAAAGAATATAATGTGGGAATTTAGAGTAGAAGCAACAGTTGATGATGATGGTGATGATGATGGTGGTGGCAGAGGTTATGTGTGGAGGAAAAACCTGCTCAGCATGAAAGGTGGATTAAGGCCAATAACCCAAGAACCTCAGATGAGTCTCAATTTAATGATTCCATTAGCTGTTTTTTTTTGGGGGGGGGGTTGTTGAGAGGATTTTTTTTCATGTTTACTTTTTAAACATAAAAGGTTTGGTTTTTACATTATATTTAGCCATGAGGGAGCTGACTTTGGCGGCAAGAAAACTTTACTGTCGGTATCTTTAAATGGCATGGGGACCTTCAGTTGGAGCCACTAGCCTCTTAGAACTTCTCATTTAGTATTAGCATATTGAACCCAACGTCAGGGGACTCTTCAGCAAATGCAATCTCCAGATGGAAGTCCAGAGTCATACAGTCACTGGAGTCACTGCTGCAGAACATGAAGAACTCACTTCTTTATTGCAAAACACATACTCCAAATTATTTTTTTTCCTTTGGAGAGTTTTATAAAGAGAGAGCAGATGCACCATAAAATACTAGTTCTGGGATGCAAAATGAAATTTAGGAAAGACTTGGATTCTAGATGAATGGTCACAGAAATTGGTCAGACAACTCTCATGCTTTCTGCAAAGACCAAATGTGTTCCCCACCAACTTTGGACCTGAGTCCCCTAGACCCTTGCTCATCCCCAATTTGTTAAGTCTAATTCAGCTTCCATTCATTGCTGCCAAACAGTCCTGGACCCTGTGGAGAGTTATTTTTAAAAAGTCCTTTCAGCACTATGGAGCCTCTCCTCTCTTGGAGATTGATTTATTATGCTCACGATGTTTTGGACAACCCATCTGACTGTCTTTCTTTACTGAGCTCTAAGCAGAACCAGAACCTATGGCTGCTGAGGAGATTTTTGACCCAGGCAACCCCCAGTGTCAAAGTAGAAGAACTGTACTCCAAAGAATTTCCCATGATCCCAATTCTACCAGACAAGTCCAGCTAGACAAGGAGATGTACATGAAGTCGGAAACATGGGGAATTTAGAATAGATATTCCCTCAGGACTAAGGTGGGAGTGGTGATACTGGGAGGGTAGAGGGATGGTTGAATAGAAAGGGGGAACCAGTTTCAGGGATCTACATATAACCTCCTCTCTGGGCCATGGACAACACGGAAGTGAGTGAAGGAAAACATTGGACAGTGTACATTATGAAAAAGTAATAACAATTTGTAAATTATTAAGGGTTCGTGGGGGAGGGGGAGGGGGAAATATGAGGAGCTGGTACTGTGGACCTAAGTCGAGGATGTTTTGAGAGTGATGATGGCAACAAGTGTACAAATGTGGCCTGCATATAATTGATGTATGGATCTTGATGGGAGTTGAATGAGCCCCCAATAAAATGATTCATTACAAAAAAAAGGAGGGGAAAAGAGAAGCTTATACCAAGGGCTCAAGGGGAAAATATTTGGAAATGAATATGGCAATATGTGTACAAATATGCTTGATACAGATGATGTATTGAATGTTATAAGAGCTGTAAGAACCCCCAGTAAAATCATTGAAAAAGAAAAAAAAGAATTTCCATGAGCTGGTTTGTTAACAGTACATGTCTCCATCCCTCTCCCAAGAACATGAACCTGCAACCTTTCCATCAGCAACTAAGCATTCTAAATGTTTGTACAAGTAGAAGATCCTAATCACAGGATTGTGAAGTACAGTTACATGTTCATGGAGGCTCCTACAGATTCACGTAAATCTTTTATTTCGACCTTGTCTCACAAATGTTGTCTGTGAAGTTGCTAATTTTCACTTTTTCAATACTCATCTCCCACATTTAACCATCCTAAATTGAACTCAGACACCTACAAAAGTCTCTATATTCTCTCTTCTCATCCCTTTTTTTCTTTAAAAAATTAATTTCAATATCATTTTATTGGGGGTGCTTACAGCTCTTATAATAATCCATACATCAGTTGTATCAAGCACATTTCTACATATGTTGCATTCATCATTTCCAAAATATTTTCTTTCTATGTGAGTCCTTAGTATCAGCTCCTATTTTTATCCCCATCCTCCACTCTCACAAGCCCTTGATAATTTATAAATTATTTTTATTTTCATATTTTACAACCTCCGCTATCTCCCTTCACCTAGATTTCTGTTGTTCATTCCCAAGGGGAGGTGGGGTTGTATGTTGATCATTGTGATTGGTTCCCTCTTCTCCCTCCACATTCCCCCTACCCTCATGGTATTCATATTCTCATTATTGGTCCTGAGGGATTTATCTGTCCTGGATTCTGTGTGGTGAGAGCTCTTCTCTGTACCAGTGTACATCCTCTGGTCTAACAGATTTGTAAGCTAAAACTGGGGTCATAATGGAGGGAGGAAGCCTTAAAGAACTAGAGGAATGCGGTGTGTTTCCTCTGTGCAATACTGCACCCTGGCTGGCCCCTAACTCGTTCCTCATCTGACTGATTTCTGTGAAAGTGCACTTTATCCTCTTCTAAAGGGCCACTTCTTTCCCATTTGCCACCAGTCCCATGGCGCATTCCTCTTATATGCCATGCCTTCTCTCCTACCTCAGATTTCATTAAAATTTTCACATATGGTTTGTCCTCTTCTATGTATGTATGTTCTTTTTCAACAAGATGCCTAAGAAAACATCACATTTCAGGTACTGAAGGAATATAAATATTCTGATGATCTGACCTAAGTGGGTGGATGGATCACTCATGGTTGGCAAAACATTTCTGCAGAAAAGGAAACAGAGCTTTTGTTGAGGGAAGAAGGAATGCAGATTCACGTCTAACCCAAGACATTTGCTAGTAGGAGTAGTTAAAAAAAAAACACTTATGAACTACTGAGTCAGCAAATATAGATTTCTTTTCACTTCTTCCCTTTTTAATTAAAATAGGGAACAACTAAAGTGGATGAAGACATTCTGGGTCCTATAAGTATTCAACTGTGTTAAAGTACTATGACTTACTTATGAATAGTGCTGCCTTGGGCATTCTACTACATGTCTTTCATTGACTAGACATATTTCTGTTGGGTGTACCTCTAGATGTGAAAATTGGAAGGACATGCATATGTATATATATATATATATATATATATGGTCAGTTTTAATGTTATTGATACTGCCAGTCCCAGAATGATGTTTACCAATCTATACTCTACTAACAGTTTACCAATTTATACCTACTAATGATGTCTACCAATTTATACCTACTAATGATGTCTACCAATTTATACCCTACTAATGATGTCTACCAATATATACCCTACTAGTTAGGGTTCTGGGTGTTCCATACCCTCACTTGATATCTGACTGTCTTTCCCACTTTCAACATTCCAGTGAGTATATGTCAGGTGTTTCAATGCATGAAATTCAACCACCTCATCCTGTTGCTCCTCCATCCATATGTCATAAACACACTCTACTTTCCCAATAGCTTTCTCTATGCTGTATGTTATAAGTTGAATTATGACCCCCTCCAAATTATGCACTGTAAATCCTCCCCCTTACATGTGTGGATATAATTCCATTTTCCTTGTTTACTAAGGAGCGTAAAGTGAGTCTTAAGCCACCACTTTTAACATACAATGCAAGTGGGAAAGCCATGACAAGAGAAAAGATGCTGCATAAAGATTGCCAGGGGTCTGAGAACCAGAGTCTGAAAGAAACAGATTTTTTCCAGAGTCAACTGAGAGACTGGTACTTTATCTTAGAGCTGTTGATGGCAGCTGATGGGTTGAATTCAGACTTCTAGCCTCATATGCTATGAGAAAATGCATTTCTCTTCATGAAAGTCACCCAGTCCAGGTATTACTTTAGCAGTACTGACACTCACTGCTCTTCATTGTTTCTTTCCTCCTGCTCCTTTGCTCTTTTAAACAAATCCCCAAACCAAACTCGTGGCTAGCCATTGGACACTGACTCATAGTGATCCAATATGACCAAGAGAAATTGCCCATAGAATTTTCAAATCTATAATCTTGACATGAGCAATTTTTTCTACTGTGTTTCCCTCTGTACCTCTCCCAACTTGCAGTACTTTCTTCCCTATAAATTGCCCTGTAGTGATCATATCCTTTCCTAAAACTTCAATTGTCCACTCTACAAGTATCTTTCCTCAGGCCTTGATTCCCTTAAACTTTTGTAATTACAGCCATCGTCCATCATTTTGTTAATTGATTTATTAATATCATTCGATTCTTTAATAAGTGTTAGTGATTGATTATTGTATAGCAAGCTATTTGTTGTTGTAGATGTCATCATCATGGTACCAATGCACAGTGGCTCTACATACAACAGAATGAAACGCCATGCATTCCTGTGCTTTTAAAAGAAGGAAGGTTGTGTCTGTCAGAATTGTACCCTTTCATCATACTTCTTTTTTTGGGGGCGGGGGGGGGAGCATCACTGCTCTCCGGTGGTGGGAGTAGGAGGCCCAGCCCCACTGCTGGAATTGACCCTCCGTCACAGTGGGCCGCAGTCCCGCGCACAACCACTACGCCACCGGGGCTCAGCCCTCATCATACTTCTTAAGGAGTAGAAATACAAGCTGTGATAAAAAAAAAATGTCCATTGACTTTAAATTGTTCACTGTGTAAAGGAGACAGCATGTATATTTAGGAAGTTTAGAGTAGTATATGTAGTGACTCAAAACAAAAACTCACTGCATTAAAGTCAATGCCAGACACAGCAACCCTACATGAGAGAGTAGAACTACCCTGCGAGTTACTGAGACTAGAACTCTTTAGAGGAGCAGAAAGCCCTATCTTTCTGTCATAGAGATGCTGGTGGTTTTGAAGTGCTGATCTTCTAGATCACAGCCTAACTCATAACCGCTAGGCCACCAGTACATACAATACACCATGACAAAAACTTACAGGTACAATATGGAGGCACAGAAAATGATGTAAGACTGAAGGTCATGGTGAAAATGATTGCCTTTGTTAGCTAATATTGCTTTAACAGAAATGCTGCAAGAGCTCTAGATGATGTAATATACTTTCCCACTGTCTAGGAAAAGCTAAAAGTCCGAATTCAAAACAGTGCTAAGGGAAGACTTTCTTTTGCCTCTGCTTACTCCAGTATTCTTCAGGTCTCTGGCAATCTTCATTTGGCTTGACATTTATCTTGCCCTATTTGTGCTTGCTTGTTTCTGTGTCTAGACTGTTCCTTATAATTCATACACTCGCAAACACACAATCACAACTCCGAAGTAATTAGGTATAAGAGAGATCCTACACTAATAGAATCTCACTACATAACTCTACTAGAAAAAGGAAACTCTGCTAGAAAATGTGGTTCAACATCCCATGCTCAGGGATTGCAAGTCTTAACATAGTAAAGATGTCAATCTTACCCAAAGCACTTTATAAGTTTAATGCTATTCTAATTCCAATACCAACAACTATCTTCAAAGAATTGGAAAAGCTGACTACCAATTTCATATGGAGAGGGAAGAAGTCCGGAATTAGCAGAGAACTCTTCAAGAAGAAAGACAAAGTTGGAGGACTCACTCTACCTGATTTTAAAACCTACTACACAGCCACAGGGGTCAAAACAGCAGGGTATTGGCATAATAGCAAATACTCAGACCTGTGAAAAAGGACAGAAAGCCAAAAAGTAAAACTATTAGCATATAGACAACTGATCTTCAATAAGGCCCCAGAAGCATGAAGTGGGAAGCAGACACCCTCTTTAACAAGTGGTGCTGGAAACCATGGAGATCCACATGTAGAAAAATGAAACAAGATGTATACCTCAACCCATGCACAAGAACAAACTCACAATGGATCACAGAACTAGAAGTTAAACCCCAAACCATCAGGACCATCAAGGAAGAAATCAGAACTAGCCTAAGATCATTGACCCAGGCAATACATAGGGAATAGTGCATATACAGGTGATCTGGAAATCGACAAATGGGATTTAATAAGAATAAAATACCTGTGTGCCTCAAAATGGTAACAAGGCAACCCACAGACTAGGAGAGGATTTTCAATAATGACACATCAGACTTTGGCTTATTACTAAAATCAACAACACCCTCCTGGCTTGTAGAAAGAGTAAAACAAGTAATCCTGTGAGGAAGTGGGCAAAAGAACTGAAAATATTTTCATGAGGAAGGAGATCTGCATGACCAATAAACACATGAGAAAGTGTTCTTGTTCCTTAGCCATAAGAGAAAGGGAAATTAAAGCAATCATGTGATACCATTTGAGGCTAGCCCAAATCAGAAAAATAGAGAGCAACAAATGTTGGAGGGGATGTGGTGAAACAGGAACTCTCCTCCAGGGCTGGTGGTCGTGTAGATATATGTACAGTCACTGTGGCAAGTGATCTGGCGATACTTAAATAAAATGGAAATTGATCTACCTTATGACCTAGCCATCTCTATACTAGGTATATACCTAAAAGAGGTAAAAAATAAAACACGACCCCTGTTCATCTCAAAGAAGTAAGCAAACCCAAATGTTAACATCATCTGTGCCTCAATGCTTATTGTGGCGCAATTCACAATCTTAAAGAGATGGAAACAAACTAAATTTACATAGATAGACCAGTGAATTAGTAAATTGCAAAACTGTAGATAGAGGTAGTAACAGAGGTATGTACTTATGTAAATACATTGATACATAATAATAGAGATATTGGTCTATGTAAATACATTTATAAGGCAGTACACTAAGGCTACAGATAGGCCTTAGGCCTCAGCTTATACCTTCCCACAACACAAGAACACTTTGTTCTAACAAAATGGCATTTTGTGATGCTCAACCCCCCTCCCCACCTCTCAGCACAATCGCTGAAGACAAAATGAGTGCATAAGCAGATGTGGCAAAGACTGCAGGTGGTACCCAGCTACTAAAAGATATAGTATCTAGGGTCTTACCGGCTTGAAGATAAACAAGGGGCCATCCAACAGTGAAGTAACAAGCCCACATGGAAGAAGCACACTTGTTGGTGCAATCATGAGGTGTCATTGAGAAGGGACAATGGGCATCAGATGATTCACAACAAACAAAAACTAGTTGGTGAGAATGAAGGGGGCTGGAACGGAGACCCAAAGCCCATCTATAGACAGTGGAACATCCCCCCATAGAGGGATCTCAGGGAGGGGATGGGTCAATCAGGTTGCAGAAGAATACCAATGGATCACACAATATAGTTCTGATCCCTTGAGACCTCCTCACCCCTCACTACCATGACCCCCACTCTGAGCACTGTTCCCCACTCTGGACTGGTTGGGAACATGTACAAGGACAAGAGATAAAACTCATGACACAAGGAATCCAGGAACAGGAATGGGATTAGCAATCCAAAAGGGGAGGGGGGGGTAACAAAAGGAGGAAGAAGGTGCTGATAACCATGACTGGCACATAACCACACACGCCCAGCCAGGGGGAAGAACAACAGAAACCAGAGGGGAAGGAAGACAACGGTTGGTATGAGATATGAGAATTATAGCAATCTATAATTTATCAAGAGGCCACGAGAGGGTGGGTGGCCGAGGAAGGGGGGAAAAAAAGAGAAGCTGATCCCAAGGACCCAGTAGAAAGTAGATGTCTAGAAAAGAATGATGACAATATATGGACTAATATGCTGGATACAATTAATGTATGGATTGGAACAGTTATAAATGTCCCCAATAAAATGACCTAAGAAAAGAAAATGGTGTTCAGCATTGGGATTTAGGATTGTAGTATATATTTTAGGATACAATTCCACAATGAAAATGGTATTAAAAAAAGCCTTCCTTGAAGATGACACCTAACTGAACCTAGACAAAAATAACAGTGGTTATATAAACAAAGAATGCCTGGAAAGGCTTTACCTGCTAAGCAACTCGCAGAAGCATGGAGAACACAGCACAGACATTAAGGATGCTATGAGAGAATAGAATCAAAACATGCTATTGGGGCACTGGTTTGCTTATCTGGAGGTCAGAAGTTTGAAGTCAACAGATAGTTTTTGAGGTTTTTTACTCTCACCAAGAATGACAGTCTCAGAAACCCATGGGGACCACTGTACTCTGTCCTGGTTGGTGTCGCTGGTTAGATGCTGGGCTGCTAAACTCAAGATCAGCAGTCCAAACCCATGAGTCACACATGAGAGAAAGGTTTCCGCTTCCACAAAGCTTTCCATCAGCATGGGGGTTCTGATATAGGGTCAACTTGACGACAGTGCTTGGAGCTTTTGTGACATCTTTAGAGGAGAAAACAATGGGATAAGTAATAGACTGCTAAACAAGCGGCCAGCAGTCTAAACCCACCGGGCAGGCTACAGAATAAAGATGTAAGTTTCTGCTTCCATAAAGATTGACTGTCCCCCACGCTCAATGAAACAGATTTCTTCTGCCCTTATAGAGTCACTGTGAATCACAATGGACTCAGCAGCACTAAGAGAGAATGAGAGACACCTGGCAAGGGAGTGACCAAATTAGTAACTCAAGGAAGGCATGCTTATACTGGGGTAATGCTGTCATACTTTGTTGAAAAGATTATGCCTAAATGGGAGATCCTATTTTAATGCAAAAACTAAGGCAACCATATGTCCAGGGTTTTCCAAGATTCTACTGATCTAAAATATTTTGCTTTATCAGATCGTGTGTCAGAATACAGTCCAATTTAAGGCTAAGAAACATTTTTTTTAACCATAATCTCATGTCATCCCACACACCAGATTGCTTTTTCCAAAGTGATGACATTGTTTCTGTTTTATATCCTACACAGAAAATAATCTCCATTTATGAGTCTACAACAACTCAGTCTTATGAATATTCAAAAGCACAACTCCAATGAAAGCCCAACGGGAAAGCCTATGCTACAGGCAATGGAAATCATCTGCCCATAGTTGCATTTACTTTATTAACAAGCTGTAGCCTAAAGGTCTAAGAAAAACAAACAAACACACAAAAAACCTTGTTATTAATTTGTTCCTTAATTTCTAAAGGAATGTGGCTTGTTTTCTTTGTTGTGGCTGCCCATTTTGTCCTTCATTTCCTGATGCAGTGTTGATTTAGGAACTATAATAGAGGATGTGCTGGCTATTTTGGTCAATTCAGATGTAGCTCTTTTCCAGGAACTTTACATGATACACTCTTCAGAGGCTCAAATGTCGGGAAATATAATCCAACAATCAAGGGCCGTTGAGGGATTCCAAGCTTGAAGTTTATCTAATAACTATATCAGTTCCAATTTATAAGTCAGAGCAACAACACTTCTTAGAGGCATCCTTCCTCCATAACTCCTTCCATCCAGCAACTGCTCTAAGCCAGTGTTTACCAATCCATCTCGTTCCTACCTGTGTTCCTACCTATGTCAGGGTGGAGTAGAGACACAAATTTAGAGACACATATATATGAAGGGGAAGCTCTATATTAAAGAGCAATTATATATTGAGAAAGCATCCCTGTCAGTCCAGATCAAGTCCTTAAGTGTGATACTAGCCCAAAAGTATGATACTAGTTCATGAATCCCTCTTCAAACTCATGCATCACATGCAATGATCCAAAATGTAAGAAGATCACAGGTCAATGAGTCCAAAGTCTTGTGGATCCAATGGTGGTGAATGCGTCTCCAGGGTCTTGGCTGCTGTCAGCGTGGATCAGAGGCTCTTCTACAGGAAGGTGAAGCAGAGAGAGGGGCTCCTCGCAGGTCTCAGAAAATTTTCTTGTGGCTTGTCAACAGGGAGACAAAGGCAGACAGCAGGAAGAGAGGGAGGGAGGAAGGGAGGGAGAGAAAGAGAGAGAGAGAGATCCCAAAATCCTCATGAGAAGGCCATGCCCCTAAGAAGCATCATGAGGCTAGATGCTGCCCCTTCACCCTTGATACCTTCAGGTTGAAATGAGATTATGAAACTAGTACACTATCCTAGCACTTTATTATAGAAACTGTGTTAGGTCTTTGCTTTATTTCTAGTTTTGTTGGCACACTATCTGATTTCTCCACCACAAAGGGGTACCTATAGGTTCCGAGAAAAAGAACCCCCTTCCCACTTTCTTCTAGTATTTGACTCTCCCTTCTATCTATTCTTCTGCTTGTACTTTAAAAGCATCCCAGAAAGTGAGCACAAAGATCAAGTACTCCTTAGAGCAGGAGTGGGGAACTTTTATTCTGCTGGGGGCCATTGTGATATTTATAACATCATTGATAGGCCACGAATGGTCAAACATTTAATTAACTCACCCCAAATGTAAAGGCTGGAACTGCTTCCATTTGGTGAGGCGTGTAATGTTAGTTGGTATTGATGACTCTCCCCACTCGGCCTTAGATGATGAGGAAAAGGCGAGCAAACAATGATGACCTTTCATTTTAAATAGACATGTATTTAAAATTTATGACACAAAATCTCTCCCCTAGTAAGTGGGAGGAAGAAAACTTGTTAAGAGCATCCTTATCAGGCAAAGAAGTTTAAGATAAGGGTAGAAACTGAGGTATTTATTGATAAAAAAAATTCCTTACAAGTGGGGAAAGTAGGAATAGCACTTGTATATTATGTTGTATATTATGTTTCCCAAGTAGTGCATTCTGGAAGGAAGTGAGAGAAGCAGTGTGAAGAGGGTTCTTGCATACACTACAGGTACTCAAACACATGTCCCATGCTGCAGAGCCCCGGGGAGTTCATGCTCAGTTACATTCACCAGTCTTGTGGCTGCTGGCTCTTCTCCTATTTTATTCTGGAAACCGTGGTGTTTGCTTCAGCAACTGTACAAACAAACTACCAGCTTCCTTGAATCCACTAATCTTGGGTGTGTCATGGCTTGACCTGTGTCATTTTTGAGGTATCAGATATTTGTTTTTTCCAAAGCACAACTATTCTAGTAGACTGAACTTATAATTATTTATCCTTAAAGGCAATTTGCCAAAGAGTTGCCCTGAACTATTAATGTAATGTGGAGATGTTTCCTTTTCATGTTCCTTTTTTGGTAGAGTCTTATTAAAAACTAATCGCTAAGTCAAGTGTCCCCACTACCAACCACTATTGATGAGTTTTCATCATACATGTTCCACCAACAATGATCAATGTGAAATGCCATCTGAATGTGAATGGGCTATCAATCATCCCCAGAAAAGAAACATTAGCAAACTAATATATAGCTACATTAAACTTTATGGCTTGCCAGTTTTGTCTCCTAATTCCTCTAAACATATGATTGTTTTAAAATGCTACAAAGAGAGTGATTATTATTTAATGTTTGTAGGGCATCATAAGTGTTTTGTTCTAGGTAAGCTCATCCTAGGGTACCATAGGTTTTAGATATTTAATTTAACAACTTTAGAAGGATTCCCTATATTTGAAAATGTCATACATGCTTAAATGTTGATTTTTGTCAGTCAGTGAAAAAGGACTAAAATTAGGCTAACTGAAATGAAGAATATATGCTAGTGTCTTTGGAGATAGTGCTTTCAGAATAAGCAAAGAAGTTGTTTTGTTTGTTTGTTTTAATGTAACAGGTGGACAGTAGAAAAGAATAGAAAGTGAGTGGTGACCAAATTTCTGACAACACCTTGGACTGCCAAAAGAATAAACAAATCTCTCTTGAAAAAAGTACAGCCAGAATGCTCCTTGAAAGCAAAACTAGCCAAACTTCATTTCACGTACTTTGGTGAGGTTTTCCAGAGCAATCAATCCCTGGGAAAGGAATCGATGCTGGGGAGTGATGGTGTGGGGCAGTGAAAAAGAAGAAGACGCTTGATGGGATGGATTGACTCAGGAGCCACAACGAGGGACTGACAATTACAACACCTGTGAGGATGGGACAGGAACAGGGGTGTTGCATCCTGTGCTAGCTGAGGTCAATATGATTCAAAGGCCACTCAAAGGCACCTAACAGCAACAGCAAAAAAACTTTTAAATGTTGTACATCCAATATGTTAGGAGGAAGAGAAAAAGAAGTCCGTTGCTTATAAGGATCGGTGAAAGTTTCTTTTGTGAAATAATAATACCTAAGATAATTGTAGAATAGGGCACACAACAAGAGGGGAGGATGGATCCATTTTAATTTGTTCTAGTTTTAATATTTCTTGATTGAGCTTTTTCATCTGTTTTACTTTGATATTGTTGTTGGTTTTGAATTGATGTTTACTGTTTTTATGCACATGAAACCCAGGAGAAGAAAATCTATAGAGGCGGTACCTGGCTTAATGACTGAGTCTCAGAAACCCCCAGGGGCAGTTCTACCCTCTCCTCTCAGGTCACTGGGAGTCAGAACCCAACTTGATGGCTGTGAGTTTGGTTTCTGTGGTATGGCATGGGAGGTGGCAGTGGGACAGGGGAGGGAATGGGTAGCGAAGGCACTATTCTAAAATGTAGTTGTGATTTTATCTTTGCTGTGATTGAGCTATAGATTTGTTTGATATGTGAATTATATGCCAATATAACGCTTCTGACAAGAAGACAGGAGGAAAATACTAAAGATGTGCAAATATAAGTAGCCATTTGTTATTCTCCCCTTTGTACTTAATCATCCCTTTTTACAAATCCTATAAGGCTCTCAACTCCTTAATTTTAATGATTCTTCTGCCACTGTCTCAACAATTGTTGCTCAAAAACACTATGGCTTATTATTTCGTTTCCTCCATATCTGTCTAGCTATGCAAGAAATATTTCTAATATATCTTTTAATATCGTCCAATGTATCTAATATAAAAACACTCCCAAGACACCATCGCTCCAAATCAGTCCCTTCATAGCCTACATCTGCAAACTGCCCCTATTTTACATTTTCTACTTATTTTTTGAGATAGAATTTTCATAAAAGGAAATTGATAATACTTGAAATACATGGTTGGAGGAATTTCAACATATCACCTCAGAGATAGCACAAAGCTTTACACCCTTCAACCCCCACCCTTCAAAGTTGTCCTGGGCCCTTCACAGTCAATCTACATGCGCCCCACCCCCACCCTACCCCTCACCTAACCCCCAATCCCTGCAACTCTGCAAACATTTTCATTTCTGATCATTTTACATGATTGGCATTACACAGCATGCACACTCTTTTGTCTACCTTTTTCCCCCTCAGCATATTGATTGGAAGACCCATTGATGCAGCTACATCATCAGTTGTCCAACCCTGCTTGTAGTTACTGGTAACTTGCACTCCATCATATGGTTGTATCATTTTAATATCCCACTGGGCCATTGGTGAACACGTAGTTTGCATACAGTTTGGAGTTTTGATTGGATCTCTAGGTCTGCTGCAACCAAAATTACCAAAAATTGGATGACTTTTATGAACAGAAGTGTTTCTTCACAGTTCTAGAATCCAGTAGCCCAAATTTAGAATGTTATTATGTTCCCTCTAAAGATTCTAGGTAAATATCATTCTTGTCAACCCCAGCTCCCGCCAGCCCCAGGTCTTCATTTACAAGCAAGTTAAAATATGTCTTCCTCCTTGTAAATATGTTTTCCGTGTCTATTTGTATATGTTTTTTCTTACTCTTTTTATAAAACATCACTCAGTCAAATTAGACTAGAACTGAGCCTACTTCAGTAAAACTTCCTGTTAACTTGATGGAAATAGCCTCAAAGATTCCATTTCCCAAAAGATCACTTTCCTAATATTGGGGGTTATCACTTCAACATATCTTTTGAGGGGACACAATTCAATCAATTACAAAGCTATTACAAATGCATTTGTTAGGAACATGTTTGTGTGGATACAGTTATATTTTTTTCTTGGTAAATACCAAGGAATAGAATGATTGAATCCTATAGTAGTGTAGGTTGAACATTTTAAGAAATTGTTAAACTGATTTCGACTAGGTGGTGGCATTTTGCAGTCTCACAAATCATGTATGAGCTATCCAGTTACTCCATATCCTGGCCAAGAGTGGAACATTTTCAGTCATGTAAACAACAGACCTTTTACTGCATTTACAGAGGCACTGGTTGTACTTTTAATTCAAATTTTTAAAGTGACTTACAATATTATTTGGGAGTCTTGTCCTTATTAGTCATTTTACACATGTTGTGAAGTGTCCAAATATTTCTCCCATCTTATTTGTTGTTGAATTGCTATCTCATTTTTGTTGTTTACTTTTAGTTGTAAGAGATTTTTGTATACTCTGGACAGCATGGTGGAGTGATATATGTTCTGCAGATATTTCCTCCCAAACTATAACTTAACTATCACAACTAGACCCAGTTCTACTTCACAATTTTTCCCACAGAAGCCATTCAAGTAGATGAATACTGAGTCAAAAGAATAACTGCATACATAAAAAGAGAGTAAGTGGGCTGAGCCCCGGTGGCGTAGTGGTTGTGCGCGGGCCTGCGGCTCACTGGGTTGGAGGTTCAAATCCAGCAGCAAGACTGGGCCTCCTACTCACACTACCAGAGGGCAGTGACACCCCCAAAAAACAAAAAAAAAGGGAGTAAGTGTGGGACCTATCATTGGGTTCAAAGGAGCTCTAGGTAGTCCTAAATTTAAACTGCATTCCTTATACTTTAGTGGATGTGGTAGTTACATAATTTCATGACAGCTTGAAGATATATGGAAATGAGGTGATATTGAAGTAGGCTCAATTCTATTTAATCTGATGAGTAATGTTTTATAAAAAAGGGAGAAGAGCCATAAAGAGATAGACAAGGAAACTATCGTTGTAGTGAGGAAGATATACCGAAGCTGCAAGTCAATTAAGGGCTTGGGCTGGCAGGAGCTGGGATTGACAAGAATGATATTACCTAAAATCTTCAGAGGGAACTTGCTGACATCCTAGAACTGTGAAGAAAAACTTCTGCTCTTATGATGCCTCCTTGTGGGCGTGGCCTTATCACAAGGAGGAGCCCTGGACACTTCTTCTCTGCCTTACCCTGCCTGCTGGTGGATCCTGGTTTCTGCCAGAGATCTCCAAATCTCCCACAGCCATTGGATCCATACGACTTGTCATGCATCAGTCTGTGCTCTTCCTGCGTTTTGCATCATTGTATGAGGCTGTGTAATTCTGAAGAGAGATTTATGGACTAGTATCAGACTTATGAACTTGAGTTGGACTGGATTAGGATGTTTTCTTGATATATAATTCCTTCGTGATATAAAACTCTTCTCACACATACATGAATGTCACTGAGTTGTTTCTCTCATCAACCCAGCCTAACACAGTGGTTCAAATACAGACAGTATTCACTGAAACTTCAGTAGTAAGTGCTGTTGGAAAGAACATTTTTCCATAAAACTCTGATCATCTCTCCCTTTTGTATCCGAGAAAGGAGATAAGAATATGCTACTGAGTGTGTGGGTAGTCATGAAAGATTCAGCAGATGGTGTTGACTCAGCTGTTGTCACTGTGGGTGGGACACTGTGAAAAGGTTACTTTAGGGGGAGAGAGTTGAATGTATGTTGATAGATTTATGAGGAAAAGAGTTTGCAACAGTCAAATAGATTATCTTCCTAGAAAGATCAGAAACAAAAATAACAACCCAAAAAGTCACAAGTGGAGAGAGGCTTCAAATGGTCTATAATCCTTAAAAAAAATAGCAATAATACAAAAGAGGGGGAGTAAGAATTCCAAGAAAAATCAACTTCGGTCTGCTCATTGTTTTCCTACTAGAGTCATGTGTACCTTACTGGTGGATTTCAGTACATTTTAGACGAGACCACCCAGATGATCATTGACTTTCAATCTTCCAAAATTGTGCTGGTCTGGGTAGACTAGAGAAACAAATCCATAGACACGCATATGGATATAAGGGAAAGGTTTATATACAAGAGGAATGGGACATTGAGAAAGCACCCCAACCCAATCCAGTTCAAAGTCATAGGCCCGATATTAGCCCATATGTCTGATACCAGTCTATAACGTCTCCTTCCGACTCACGAAGTCACAGACCAGTAGGTGCAGAGTCCCGGCTCTGGCAGGGGTCCCCTCATGGCTCCTCATTTCCAGAGCTCAGGGTCCATCAGCAGTATCTATTGGTGAAAGAGACATCTCAACATGGCAGGGGCCTCTCTGTGGCTTTTTCAGCTCCAGAGGTCTGGTTCCATGAGGGAAAGGCTTTGTGGCTTGTCCTGCAGTTCCTTGGACACTGCCATCTTGTCTTCTCAGTTGAGTGACTCCCAACAACTGGGAAAATAGGCTTTCATCTCCACGAGGGAAATACCGTGAGACTTCCAAGAATTCTCAGGAGAAAGTCATGCCCACACAGAGGCCTCATCGGCTACTCATTGGCTATCTCCAGACTGACAGGCTAGACTCCATCCCTACATCCCAATCATGAAATTGACATCAATTACATGACCGTCACAAAAATCTAGAGAAAATTGACAAGATAAAATTCTTAGAGAAGCTGAAAGCCAAATGGAACCAGTGGATAGTGAGAAATGAAGTCAACCAAGTGACTCCCTGTCTTCATACCAAGTAAATGAAATAAATTGCTTAAAACTGCCTCTTAAAAGTCCATTAGGCACAACTCCAGGAACTCTGGTGAGGCCAGAGTTAAAGCATTGGGCTTGTAACCAAAAGGTCAGTGAGCCAAAGTCACCAACCACTTTGTGGGAGAAGATGGGACACTCTGCTTTCATAAAGATCACAGCCTTAGAAATCTTCTGGGATAGCTCTTCCCTCTCTGATTAGGCCTCTAGTCATCAGAATCAACTCGATGACAGTAGATTTGGGTGTGCACAATTCCACTTTGTGGAATCCCAGGGTGGGACTTCACTAATACTCATGGCAGCTAATTAAAAGGCTGGAAGTCCCTCAGAAGTAAAGCCTGATGATATAATTCTGAAAACGTACCCCTGAAAACAACATAGCACACAATCCTGCTCTGAGTCACACAATCACCAGGAGTTGGACTTGACTGGAAGCTGCCTGGAATCACTGGTTAGACACTTGGTAATCTCTCTGATGAGCTGCTTACTTAACGATCTTAAGTAGGCAAGGAAAGTGGCTCTGGGTAGAAAGAGATTGTAGATTTTGGCATCCGACTATCCTGATTCAAATTCTAAACTTAAATATTTAAATGAGTGTGAAATTAGTTAAATTTCTGAAATTTAGTCATTCATAAATTGAAAATTAAATATCTAGTTGATAGGATTGATTCATTAAGTGAAATTAAATATGTTCATTTCTTAAAACAGTACTTAGTACACATAAGCCTTTATTAAATTGCATTTCTTCCCCTCCTCCTATCCTATCTTCTACTTGTTCTGTCTATAGTATGCTGTTTAGGAAGCTCATGCCCTTTTTGAATTTCACAAATTTTCACTTTGAGGAGCAGGGAAATCTCAGCTGGTCAAAATCACATCCCATAAAACTTCAACTTCTAGCTAACATAATCTGCATACATTTTTTGCCTTCCAAGACACTTTGAGCACAAACTCACTGGAAGCAAAGAAATCTGAAATTTTCATCTATGTATTTCCTTTTCAATCCACAATAGATAGTTGCTATTTGTAAAAGAAGCTCTAGCGGTATTGTGGGTCAAGCACTGGTTAACTGAAAGGCCTCAAGCCCCAGTTATTCCATGGGGAAAAGTGAAGCTGTTTGTTCCCATAAAGATGAATAGTCTTAGACATGCTATCGGATCGTCTGCCCTATGAGTCCTTCTGAGTCATAATCACATGGCAATGGGAAGTGCCAGCATCAAGTGAAATGCCTTAAACCTCACAATGACCTCATGATGGGAGTATATGATTATGTCCAGTTTATTTAAAGGGGTTAGGACAGAGAGAGATTACTTTTCCTAGAGGTGTCTGAATTCAGAGGCTTTATTTATAATATTGCCCCTACTACATAGCTGCAGGGGCACCTGGTGGTAGAGTGGGTAACATTTTGTACTATAAACTGTGAGGCCAGTGACTTGACATGGGGAAAAAATATGTGTGGGTTTCTACTCCAATAAAGATTCACAGTCACAGTAACCCACAGAAATTTTATATTGGAAAACCTTACCCCATTCTATAGACCTGATCCTGCCCTGTCAGATTCTTTTTATTCCCCACACTCACAGAACATTTAAAAGGAATACAATTTGTGCTCCTTGGAGATATGAAAACTGCTGTTTTGACATGATGTAAATTTTAAAAGTATAGTATTCTTTAAAAGAAGTTAGGGAGATGGAAATACCACCTTCAGGAAATATTGGTCTCTCTGTAACACATGTCAAGAATCCATAGCTTCACATTTGGATATTTCACACTATTTTTGTTTTTAAAAGGTTTCTATGACTTGTAGCAATGATTTCTCACTTATCCTCACATCTGAAAATATAATTCATAATTAAAACTCTCAATCATGTGCCTAATTGGCTCTGCCACAAACTGTGTTATATACAGAAAATAATTGATGATCTATTTTTCTTGTCAAAAGAGGATATAGAGCTCTCTTGAATATCTAAGAATGCAATTCTAAAAAAGGTCAAATACGTGACATGAAATGAGCACAACAAAAGTCTAGAAAGATGGGCGGAGCCCTGGTGGCGTAGTGGTTGTGCACGGGACTGCGGTCCACTGGGACGGAGGTTCAATTCCAGCAGCGGCTCCACAGGAGCAAAGGCTGGGCCTCCTACTCCCACCACCAGAGGGTAGTGATGCTCAAAAAACGAAAACAAAACAAAACAAGACGTCTAGAGTGATTTGAAATACCTCTCAGATGTTATTGCCTGAATATGACAGTGCCTACAAAGATGATCTGCCTTAATTGTTCTTCCTGCTCAGGTGTTCCCCAAAATGGCATTCATTCATTTCTTCAAATCAAACCTCTTGTTAGATGCAAATATTCCGGGAAAAGTCAAAAAGTTCATGGAGAACCAAGAGATACTATGTAATTGGTAGATCAATAAATGACAGAATAAATATGTTAAACATAAGGATAAACTGAAATTAACAACAAAATTATCCTAAAGTGTTCTAAAGCAGTAGAAGGGTGATGAATTGGAACCACATTCTAACCTACAAAGTTAAAGAGTCAGAAGTTAATCATTAAAATAGATGGATTAAGAAATAGTAATGTTGTCATAAAATGCAGAGATGGTATGCAATAATAGTTAGAAGCAGTGATAGTTAAAATAAGTAAAAAGTGACTGTCTTTACCTATTAGGACATGGAAAGAAGAAGGAGAAATGGTAGGAGATCGCAGCATCTTTTAAGCATTATCTTGATTTTTAACTATAACATGTGTCATTCTAGTTTGTTTTTTTAAAATCCTAATACCAAAAACATGGAAAGACACAATTACAAAATGTATAATTTCTGAAGACAAAATGGGTGTATGAGCAAATGTGGTGAAGAGAGCTGATGGTGCTCAACTATCAAAAGATGTAGCCTCTAAGTTCCTAAAGACTTGAAGTTAAACAATCGGCCCTCTACAGGGAAGCAAATAGTCCACATGGAAGTAGCACAGCAGCTTGTGTGATCATGAGGTGTCAAAGGGAGCAGGTATCAAGTATCAAAAGATCCAAAACAAATAATTATATCAATGTGAAAGAGAGGGGTTGAAGTGGAGACCCAAAGCCCATCTGTAGATGATTGGACATCCTCTTAATGAGGAGTTACAAGGAAGGAAAGATTCAATCAGCATGTACTATAGCACTGATGAAACACTCACCATTCCTCTAGTTCCTGAACACTTCCTCCCATCCACTACTATGACTCAGTCCTGCCTTACAAATCTGGCTAGACAGGAGTGCACACATGGGTACAGATAAGTGCTCTTGGCACATAGAATTTGGGATAGATAAAACCCTCAGGAATGGTAGTGAGAGTATAGCATGAGGGCAGGGGTATGGTAAGGGTGGAGTTAGGGGGAGAAAGGAGGAACCCATCACAAGGTTGGATATATAGCCGCCCCTGCCCCAAGGGAGACAATGAACAGTGTAAGACAGGAAATAACATTAATAATATATAATTGATCATGGATTCTTGAAGGTAGGAATGTGGGAGACTTGAGAGGGGGTGAGGAGAGGAACTGATACCAAGGGCTCACATAGAAAAAAATTGTTTTGGAAATGTTGATGGCAACATATGTACAAGGATGTTTAATACTATTGGATGATGGACAGTTATAAGATTCATAAGAGCCCTCTCAATAAAATGATTAATTAAAAAATAAGCTAAAATAATGTGTAAATCAATATCCCTTTTGAATAGATACAAAAATTACAATAAAATCTTAGTCAATAAAATTCAACAAAATATCAAATAATAATATATTATGACCAAGTTAGATTCACACCATGTACACAAGGAGGATTCACCTACAGAAAAGTAACTGATAGTATCCACCACATAAGCAAAATAATGAAAATGAACTGCATGATCATATCAATTGATGCAGAAAAGGCATCTAACCATGTCCAGCATTCAATTCTGATAAAAACTTCCAACCTTGTAACAATATGAGGACAATCCTTCAACCTAATTGAAGGCATGTATCCAAAAATGAATGTCCAATCTGAGGCTCAATGGAGAGATACTGCAAGCTTCCCCTTGCAAATGTAAAGCAGATATGGATGCCCTTCATCAATTTTATTCCAAGTCAGTATTAAACTGGAGGACCTAGACAAAGCAGTAAGGCAATAAAATGAAATAAAGCTAATCTAAACTGGCAAAGAGGAAAAAGCACCTCTATTTGCAGATGAGATGATCCTAAATTTAGAAAGTCCCAAAAACTCAGAAAGAAAATTACTGATAGAAAGATTTAGCAAAGTGGCAAAATAAAATCTCTGTATATAAAAAGCATCCAGATTTCTTCTAACAAAAAGGATTCTGAAATGAAAATCAGAAAAACTATACCATTTAATATTTCCCCCCACAGATAGGATACTTAAAAATAAATTTAGTTAGAGTAAAGTGTCCCCCGAATCCTCCCAAGAAAACACGACTACAAGAAACTAAGAAAGCTACATAAAGAGAAGAATATACCATGTTTGTAGATAAGAGTATTTATCATTGTGAAAATGTGATCTACAGATATAATGTAATCTCATCACTCTTTAAAGAGATGGAGGGCTGAGCCCCGGTGGTGTAAGTTGTTTGAGGTTGAACCTGCAGGCTTGGCGGTTCAAATCCAGTGGCAGCTCTCAGGAGCAGCACTGGGTGGCGCCCACGACCACCTGAGGCAGTGATGTCCACAAAAACAAAACAAAACAAAACAAAACAAACAAACAAAAAAGCTAAAGAGAGGGAAAAAAACTAAGCACCAACTTGATATGGAAAGGAATAGCCTCACATAAGCAGAGCACTGCCAGAGAAGAATGGCAAAGTAGGAAGTCTCATATTCCCTCATCTCCAAACCTGCAGCACAGCCCCGGTAGTCTCAGAAGCCTGGTATCAGTATGATGATGAACATATAGATTAATAATACAGACACATAGATTAAAGGAATAGAAGTAAATTGAGAAGCTTTGAACAGCTAATCTATGACAAAGGGCTCAAACTCATTAAATGGAAGAGAGATAGTCTCTTTTATAGATGGATATCTATTTGCAGTAAAATAATTTCACTGTCAGTGAGTCAATTCTGACTCATAGCCATTGCATGAGACCCAGTGAGACTAATAAAATAGAGCCCATATTGCATACCCTACACAAAATGGAGAGATGCTCAAGAGTGCTTTGCCAAATGCAGTTCATTGTTTGAGTTTCTTACTATTGCCTTCATGGAATTAGCATAAATACACTATCAGCTATAACTAAAACATACATAGACAATTGAAGACAAACCATGTGACTCAAAAACTCAGTGCTACCTAGTAAAGTCCAACTTTTAGTGACCTTCTAGGTCAATAATTCTCAACCTGTGGATCACGACCCCTTTGAGGGTCAAATGACCCTTTCACAGGGGTCACACTGATTCATAACAGTAACAAAATTACAGTTATGAAGTAGCAACAAGAATAATTTTATAGTTCAGGGGGTCACTACAACATGAGGAACTGTATGAAAGGGTCTTGTCATCAGGAAGGTGGAAAAGCACTGCTCTAGGATAGAAATGCCTACAAAGTAAATTCTTACATCCATCAAAAGGGCTCACCAAAAGAGTTAAAGGAAAACCCCAAACTGGGTAGCAAGAAAGTAAGAAAGAATATATTGAGCAAAGTATTCTAAAATCCATATCTAAAACATATAGAAGGCTTCACTGCCTCAATAACAAATGGATAAATAATCCAATTTAAAAATAAGTAGAGTACATGAACAGACACTTCGTTAAATAGAATATTCAGGCAGTCAGCAAAGACACAAAGAAATGCTCAGAATTGATAGCCATTAGTGTAGCAGTTCTCAACCAGTGGGTCGCTACCCCTGTGGGGTCAAACGACCCTTTCACAGGGGTTGCCTAAGCCCATTGGAAAACACATTATTTTGGATGGTTTTAGGAATCGAGACACTGCTCCTCTAAGTCTCCAGGCGGGTCTGCCCACATACAGATATGCTCACATACACCTGTACCTGGTGTGAAGATTGTTACCCATGCTATACCATGCTTCACAACAAAATTTCATTTATTTGTAATTAGAAATAAATATTTCACAATATGTAATTGCATATTGTTTTTGTAATTAATCACTATGCTTTAATTATGTTTCATTTGTAACAGTGAAAATACATCCTGCATATCAGATATTTATATTACAATTCATAACAGTACAAAATTACAGTTATGAAGTAGCAACAAAAATAATTTTAT